>QODF01000348.1:11956-66113 GCA_024372805.1 Oostethus manadensis
TTTCAGTAGTGTATGTGAGAGCATTTCAGTAGTGTATGTGAGAGCGTTTCAGTAGTGTATGTGAGAGCGTTTCAGTAGTGTGTGTGAGAGCGTTTCAGTAGTGTGTGTGAGAGCGTTTTAGTAGTGTGTGTGAGAGCATTTCAGTAGTGTGTGTGAGGGCGTTTTAATAGTGTATGTGAGAGCTAATTCTGAATAATGTCCCAGACGGCCCCTCATAGGAAAGCGACATGCATGCGCAGAATCACGACGTCACTCACATTCACTTGTGTTTAGGGCTACGGTGTGTGCTTTTCAGTGATGTGCGATACTATTTATTTCATTTTTGATTCAATACTGAGTAAAATTCAGCCTGGTATTGGTTAGGGTTACATACCAATTAAGTAGTATATACAAATGAATTTAATGTGTCTGGTAAAATGTAGAGTACAGTAATTGTAGACTACAAGACAACATAGTAATTTATTTATTTATATTAAAATGTGAAGTATATTGAGGTAGTGGGTGATTTACAATATAGCCAAGCTAATATAAACATTAGCAAAAATAATCCAAAGAAGTTCCTTACAAAAACACAGGTAGGTTGGGAACAGAAAATTCAGAGCAAAAATCACACTAAGCAGGTTAGCACAAGTAAACGAAGAAATCCAATGTTCGAGGAAGCTCTATGTGATGGCTTGGGCCAGGAGGACTGAAGGAATGAGCTAACACCATCCCCGGGACAGCTCTGGATTTATAAATGCCACTGATTGGAAATGGGCACAGCTGGGCCCAATTCCACTTTGGTAAAATGGCTGCCGCTTCTCAGCAGCAGGAAGTGGATCCTGCCAAAATAAGGGTGCAGAAAGTTACACTTCCTGTCCTGCGGAGAATTACAGCGTGTATGCGTTTGTGTCTGTACAGCAGTGATTCTCTATTATTTTCCGTTAGGCACACCCCTAGGGGACTCTGGACCCTTGGTTGTGCCCCAATTGTTAGGGTAAGGATAAGAGCGAGGCTTAAATTGGACCCAGTTGGCCACTCCTGCCTCGCTAAACAGGAGTAGGCCAGCCAAGTGGAATCAACCAGTAGAGTACAGATAAATAGATGTTATCTGCGGTCAATAGTATTTCAAATGGGACGGCGTGACAACATTTCTGGCTTCTAGGGGGGGGGGGTGACAGAAAATAACTGAGAACCACTGATATAGATGGACCCCGAACCCCTTCTCCCTTAACCACCGTAACCCTCTCTCGCTCGTTTCTTTCTCACTTTCGCTGCTAAACCTGGCCACAACCAAATAGTCCACTACACTGTTACACCAAGCACACATACTTCCCTTTCCTAAGTCCTACAAACAAGTAAAGGTTTGGGTAAAGTTAAGAAACTCGGATCTAAACAAATCAGAATGGTCTGAAATGTACTCCTAACTACTAATCTGATTGGACAAGCTTTTTGTTCACAAATAACTCCCGAATGGAAAGTCCTACCGACTTGGCACCAAGTTGCGTGTGCCATAGTTATGTGCTACGAGCTTTCCAACGGTAGCATGACTCACTACCACTTTTGGTTCACGAGACACGCATTTGTTTTAAATCCCACCCACTTCTTGGAGACATAAGAGGCGTGGGTGGTATCGTTGGAAAGCTCGTGGTCACTTTTGGGAGGGTAGAAGTTGGTTCCAAGTTGACAGGACGTATTATTCTGCTCAGTTTTTTTTTCCTGTATCTAAAAAAACAAAGAGGCTCAGTATGACCGTCACAGGCCATCGTACTGATTGGGCAGGAAGCAATGACATCATGTAAAGTGAACCTCTCAAAACCTTCATTTATTGTGCTTTCAAAGTTTTCCTATTATTGCTTAATGTTTGTTTTATTTGTATAGTGCTCATTTTGTTGTTGTCATAGCTTATTTGAGGGATAATGTCTGAAAAATAATACAAACAAAAAAACCTTTTCACTTAATGCAGTGGTTTTCAAACTGGGGAGCGCGCCCCCTAGGAGGGCCATTATAACGGGGGGCGCAGGGCTACCATGCACACTTTTCATTATTAACGCACATTGACGTATAACATTTTTCGGACTACAAGCTGCTACTTTTTTCTCTCCCTTAGAACCCTGCTGCTAATAACGAAGCGCCTTGTTTATGGGTTTTTTTTGCCACTTTTGGTGTGTTCAAATTCTCTACTGGTTAGTAAGAGTGTTCCAAAAACACTCTTAAGGTTCCGAGTTTATCCGCGCGCACTCGTATGTTGTTCAACGCACGTATCATAGTTTTGGTTTAAAATGAGCGTGCACGCTACTGCGACCTGCATGCAGTTTTCGGCAGGGATGGAAATCTCTGCACAACACCGGCTTGGCTCCCAGCCTTCCTCACTATGCACTGACCCAGAACGGGATTCGGGGCGCAGGAGTTTAGGGCGGCGACGACATTCACTAACAGGCTGAGACGTGTAACTGCTGTGTTACAGGCAGTAATTGGAAACAAGGTATGTAAAAAAACATTTACAAACTTTCTGTGTAATCAACGTCTATATTGTGGTTGTTGTAGATGGAGATGGGGGTGTATCCCAATAATTTTGTCTTCAAAAGCCGGGCGCGGCAAAAAGAAGTTTGGGAACCACTGACTTAATGCCTTTCTGTTATTAATTTTTTACTTCAGCGACTCATACATTTTTAGTTAACCGTGAATGTGTGCTTTAAAATTCATGTTGGATCATAAATATGGCCGTTTTGCTCATTGTGTAAATTTTCATTCATTCATTTTCTATACCGCTTATCTTCATTAGGGGTTCTGTATACCTTTATGACATCAAAGCTGAGGTGACAGGGAAGTCGCCATCTTGTGGACATCAATGGCAAAAAAATTGTAGCGTCTCCGCGAGACCCATAATCCTAATCCTAACCATCCGGGCACAGCCAAAGAGTCCACAACATCGTTAGACCAAGCACTACAAATTTACCAGCAAATTGTATAGAAAATGCCTAAATCCAAAAAAGTGTCAATTTTCGGAATAGCCACAAGAGGGCAATAGAGGCTCAGATATTTGTACGTCCGTTACAGGCCACAGTACTGGTGGGGTAGGAAGCGG
This sequence comes from Oostethus manadensis, assembly GCA_024372805.1. Taxonomy (NCBI): domain Eukaryota; kingdom Metazoa; phylum Chordata; class Actinopteri; order Syngnathiformes; family Syngnathidae; genus Oostethus; species Oostethus manadensis. The sequence goes on from QODF01000348.1 coordinate 15,024, forward strand.
TGAAGTCACGTGAGGTGAGCCGCTTAAAACATGCATTTATAGTGCTTTAAAGGTTTTTCTGTTATTGTATTTGGTCTTTGTTAATTTTATTTGTAACTGTAGCTTGTGTGAGGGATATCATTGGAAAATAAGACAAAAATTTAACAACTTATTACTTAATGCCTTTCTGTTAATCTTATTTACTTCAGTGATTTATACAGTTTTATTTCAAATGAAAACCCGTAAATGTGTGCTTTAAGAGTCGTGTCTGAGCTTAAACAGTGGCATTTTGCGCTAGCGGTCAATCAAAGTTGAGGCGGAAAAGGGTCGTCATCATGTGGCCTTTAATGGTACAGCTACAAGTTAAAAATAATAGAAGCAACTTTCTCTTTTTTTTTTAACAATTCTTTGACTGCTTCATTAGTACGAAGGCATATTAGAGCCACATTAAAAAAAAAAAGAAGTTAAATTTCGACATTCAAAGCTTTAAAGTCATAAATTCACAAGATTAAGTCATAATTTTACAAGAAAAAAAATTAGTAAATTTACAAGATTTAAAATTGTAAATTTACCCTATTTAAAGTCATAATTTTACTAGATTTAAAGTTATTAATTTACGAGATTTAAAGTCGTAAATTTAATGAAAAAAAATGTTAGAATATAACCTTTGACACAGGTCAAGGGCCACACAAGTCCCCCGTGTTTATAACCTGAAGCATTAAAATCGTCAAGATCTCAAGAATGAAGTTGTAAATTGACGGCAATAATGTTTTATATTTAAAAGAAGTGATGGTCATATTACTAGAGTAAAAACGTGACTTTAGGGTAATTAAAGTCCTAACTTAACTTTATTGGCATTGCCTGAGACCGCTATGAACAAGGGGCCGTACGTGGAGGGGCAAGATATTAGACAGTAGTGGTGAGATGATGCTATCCCATGCTGGCCTGTTTGTGGCTAACTGCTCTGTTTTGCTCTCTGGTTATAAATAAAAGTTTGTCTGAAGCCAGAGGTAGGTTTCCTTCCTTGCTTTCACTTTATAAACTTGTATTTGTGTGTGAATCTGATTTTACGAGTGTTTTTCACCACTAACTCCTGAATGGTAGGTCCAATCGACTTGAAATCAATTCCTGCCTGCCGTAATTAGACCGTGACCTTTCCAACTTTACCAAACCCAACACTGTATGACTTTTGCTTCACAAAATGCACTGTTTTTAAGCCTTGCCCACTTCCAAAACCCTACAAAGTCAGGAGTGGTACAGTTGGAAACCTTGTGGTTACTTTTGGAGGTGGTAGATCTTGATTTCAAGTTGATAAGACTTACAGTTCCTCAGTTATGACTTCTGGAAAAAATTTTGCAAACCCCTTATTTACCCCTTCACCGTAACCTTCCACCAACCTCCTAACCCTCAAACTAACCCTCACCCACACAAGCTCCAATGCAGGTACCTGTTTGGTCCATGGCTCAGGAGGTCAGGGGTGGGGTTTGTCCCAGAGGAAGGCCCTTGTGTTTCCCTCCTCCACAGCTAGAGGGGGAGGAGCTCTAGCTCAAAAGCCTAACAATAACCCCTGGCCTAACCCCAGATTTAAGATGCAACCCTAACCATTTGTAACCCTAATTAAGAACACCTCCAATGAAAATTAAAACTAATGAAAAATAACCCAAAGTGGAAATAATTCTAATGAATGGGAAACCCTAGTTTGGGATCATACAAAAAGTGTTTTGGGACTAAAAACACCAAGTTTTGGAGGCTGGAGGCATGCAAAACATGTTTTGGGACTTATAACACCAAGTCGGAGATTTGGAGGAACCCTAAATTATAAAACAATCAAAGGTCAAAATAGACGTATTTGAACATTTTTTTTTAAAGGGCTCAAGAACAATCATTAATACACAGTAAAAAGGGCTAGAAAGCCACACATTTTTGCTTTATTGAAAAAATTAGGGGGTGAGGGGTGCATAAAAAGGGAAAATATGAATGGGATAACATGGAAGGCACAGATGTCAATGGATAGAAGAACAGCAGAATAAAGAGGCACCATTTGAGTGAGTTGATGTTCTCCACTAGAGGAAGTGAGTGAGCCACAAAATAAAAAGAGGCCATGATACAGGAGCATCATTTCAACTTGGTCAGGGAAAGAGAAGTAGGTTACTTGCTAGAAAAGATAAAAGGATCATGTTAACACAACTGAGAAAAGGGAAATATACTCACCTGTTAAAGAAATAGAAAAGATCAAAAACGGACAAAATTGAGTGCTAGTTTGCCAAATGCTCTTCGTTTGTGTGAGTGTGTGTGTGAGATCAGACGCAAGCAAGGCAGAGGCAGTATATATATAAGCACAAGAGATGCAACGAGTAACATTGTGTGGGTGCCACTAAATATTTTACTCTCTGTGGGTTGTGTGTTGGAGCTGCCTAAAGAAGACTCAAAGTCAAAACGTCGTGAAGGGCCACACATTGGGGGATCGCTCTGCGTAGCCAGGGACCACAGAAGCACAATTAATGCACTGTGTTAGCCAAGAGGGCCACAGAAGCACAATTTTTCCGCTAAAATAGCAAAGAGAGCGATCGAACGAGGAATAGAATGATTCCGCATACAATTAGCACGAAAACCTAATTGTGTGTGTGTGTGTCTTGGTATATTCCCTCAAAAACCATGATTAGACCCCACTGTCGGAGAATGGGCAGTGGTGCGTTATGGGAGGGGTGCTCTTGTTTGATCCCTGGCTCAGGAGGTCGGGGGTAGGGTCTGGCCCAAAGAAAGGCCCATTCCCTCCTCCTCAGCTAAAGGGGAAGGAGCTCTAGCTCAAAAGGCTAACCCCCAACCTTCCTAACACCTCCTCATGGCTTTATCTAACTGTGGATGAAATTTCATTGAAATCTGATGGTGCGAAATAACTTATTTAATATTTTGGTTGAAGAAGTGAATGATTATCAAATTAATGTTAGTCATATTTTATCAGATAGAAATAATCACAAAAGAGGACGAGGAGTGTGAGGAACTCACACAGATGTCTTCTTTTTGGATTTCCCCACACTGCAGTCTGATCCTACTATGGCTGGAAGGAAAAAACTTCAGTTCCAAAACCACTTCTGTGTCTCTCCATTGTGCACCAGAACACAGCACAGTGTAGCCGGGACATGCAGAACCAGACAGGTTATATAGAGATGTAATCTTTGTCATTGATGAGAAACTTGGGGTCTCCCCCACAATTTCAAAGTTAGTCACATGATTACAGCTGAGGGTTTGCCTTTAAAAGTGTTGTCCGAGGCTGGCGGCATATTTTTTGCTCTGACTAGTGTCTTTGGTATGTCGCCATGAGTGAATGCAAGAGCACTTCGACTTGCTGGTTGTTTATGATAACTATGCCAGCCAAAATGTTTATAAGACCGTCACTTGGAAGACTTTTCAAAGACACGTATAGACCATTCCTATAATCTATGTATGTGCCCGTAATGATTTGAGCAAATATGATCACTGCAAGAGCCAGGAAGGAAATAGGAACTAGGCAGCAAAGCCTAAAAGCAGTGATGTGCCATGTGATTCATGACTGGTGAGGCACTGACTCCTTTGGAGTTTTTAAAAAATGTAAATACAGATCGCTGATTAGGAGAATAACAAGAAAAAGGGAAAAACAATATTTTTTAATATTTCAGTGTCCCATTTATTTATTTATTTTATAAACTGAAAACATGTGTGTTCTTACTTTTTACCTATATATTTAGTACATGCACCCTGTCTTTCTCCAGGAAAAATCTCTGATGGTTTAGGGTTACGTTATGCTTTAGTGTTAAACTCTGATCATGTTCTGGTGAGCTTGGGTATACAGGGTTTTTACAAGGATTTTTTGAACCTATGGTGGTGGGCTGCTTGGGGCTGCCACCGCTGATAAATCTGCATTTTTTTAAATGACAAATAGCAATTTTTTATGACTTAATTATTAATGAACTTATTTTGTTAACTTTTTTTCAACAACCAACAGGACACAAAGGGAGAACATTGCTAAGTTGTTAATTTAATGGCAAAATTGTAAGTATGTAAGTACTGAACAGAATCGGTGACAAAGGGCAGCCCTGGCTGAGTCCAACCCTCACTGGAAACGGGTTTGACTTATGCGAAATGCGAACCAAACTCTGACACCGGTCATGAACGAACCGCCTAGTTTAGGTGGTCCAATACCCCATATTCCCGGAGCACTCCCCACTGTATTCCGTGAGGAACACGATCGAATGCCTTCTCCAAGTCCACAAAACATATGTAGACTGGTTGGGAAAACTCCCATGCACCCTCAAGGACCTACCGGGAGTATAGAGTTGGTCTACAGTTCCACGACCAGGACGAAAACTACGCTGCTCCTCCCGAATCCGAGTTTCGACTATCTGGCGGATCCTCCGCTTCAGAACCCCTGAATAAACTATACCGGGAAGGCTGAGGAGTGTGATCCCACGATAGTAAGAACACACCCTCCAGTTCCCCTTCTTGAAAAGCGGGACCACCAGCCCGGTCTACCAGTTCAGGGGCATCGACCCCGACGCAATGCTGCAGAATCGTGTCAACCAAGACACGCCCACAGCATCCAGGGCCTTAAAGAACCCCGGGCGGATCTCATCCATTCCCGGGGCCTTGCCACTAAGGAGCTTTTTGACCACCCCTGTGACCTCAGCCCCAGAGATAGGCAAACCCACCTCAGAGTCCCCAGGCACTGCTTCCATGTTGGAAGGCGTCTCGGTGGGATTGAGGAGGTCTTCAAAGTATTCCGCCACCGGTCTACAACATCTCGAGTCGAGTTCAGCAGCACACCGTCCCCACCATACACAGTGTTGACTGTGCACTGCTTCCCCCTCCTGAGACGGCGGATGGTGATCCAGAATCTTTTTGAAGCCATCCGGAAGTGGTTTTCCATGGCCTCTCTGAACTCCTCCCATGTCCGGGTTTTTGCCTCTGTGACTGCCAGAGCTGCAGTCCGCTTGGTCTTCCGGTACCTGTCAGCTGCCTTCAGAGTCCCATGGGCCAAAACGGCCTGGTAGGACTCTTTCTTCAGCTTGACGGCATCCCTCACCACTGGTGTCCACGGGTTCTGAGATTACCGCCACGACAGGCACCGACCACCTTACTCCCACAGCTCCGATCAGCCGCATCGACAACGGAGGCACGAAACATCGCCCACTTGGATTCAATGTCCGCTGCCTTCCACAGAACATGGTCAAAGCTCTCCCGAAGGTGGGTGTTCAGAATCAGAATCAGAAAAACTTTATTGCCATTGTAAGTGAACAATTCACAAACTAGGAACTTTCTTTGGCGACTCAGTGCGACGTACAATTCTAAGCAAACATAGAGCATTAAATAAACATAGAACTAACTAAACATAGAACTCTGAGTAAAAAGGTGAAATCACTGATAAGTAAAGGCATGAGAGTGTTTTTAGTGCAGGTATTATAAGGTGCCAAAAATACTGGTTATAAAGTGACCATAGTGCAAATGTTATAAAGTGTTCACGAGTTCAACAGCAGCAGGAAAGAAACTGTTCTTGTGGCGAGAGGTTCTGGTCCGAATGGACCGTAACCTTCTGCCAGAGGGGAGTGGCTCAAATAGTCCATGTCCAGGGTGGGAAGGGTCAGCAAGTATCCGGCCTGCTCGCCCCCGAGTTCTGGAGACGTACAGGTCCTGGAGAGACGGAAGGTTGCAGCCGATCACTTTCTCGGCAGAGCGCACGATGCGCTGCAGTCTGTGTTTGTCCCTGGCAGTGGCCCCGGCAAACCACACTGTGATGGAGGAGGTGAGGATGGACTCAATAATGGCCGTGTAGAATTGCACCATCGTCTGGACAGGCAGCTTGGCTTTCCTCAGCTAGGGTTAGGGTCCTATCCCGTCCGCACATGCCGGGATGTAAACAGCAGACAGGATGAATGAAGCGAATTCCCGTGGAGAGTAGAAAGGTTTGCAATGAATGAAGAGATATTCCAGAGCGGGAGAGCAGTGTTGGGAGATCACAGTTACGTCCGAGCACCAGGCGTTGTTGACGAAGAAACAGATTCCCCCGCCTTTCGTCTTGCCAGAGAGAGCTCGCTGTCTGTCGGCACGAAGGAGTTGAAATCCGTCGAGGCTGAGCGCGTTGTCCGGTACTTGTTCGTTTAGCCATTTCTCCGTCAAGCACAACACGCAAGAGGAGGAAAAGTCCCTGTTGTTCCTCACCAGCAGCGGCAGTTCGTCCATCTTGTTGCTGAATGAGCGTACGTCGGACAGGAAAATCCCAGGTAAGGCCGTACGCGTGCCGCGTCGCCGGAGCCGTACAAGTACTCCTGCTCGCTTTCCTCGTCTTTGGCGTCTCACTCTTTTAGCCAAAACGAGAGCTAGATCTACTGCAGATACTAAAAAAACTGGCAGTAGATCAACAGGAGTGGTAGTTTTTATGTTTAACAGCTCTTCAAGGGTGTAAGAGCACGCTGACACACCATTTACGAACAAAAACAAACAAAACATAGAGCACGTAGTCACCAGGGCGACCATCCGCGGCGCCATCTCATGTGTCAGACTCGTGCCCTGGAGGACCGAGACACTGCAGGTTTTCTCTCCAACCGGATTCTCCAGCAGGTGATTCTAATAGATGAGCTCTATCCCCCAAATTCAAGGTGGTGTTGATCATTAAACTCAACTGCTGTAGTGACCGGCTAAAAAGAAAACCTGCTGTGTCTCGGCCCTCCATGGTTTTACACCCCTGACCTAAGAGGACCACCGGTGTCAGAGTTTGGTTTGCCTTGCCGGTAATAAGTCAATCGCGTTTCCAGTGGGGGTTGGACTTCTCCAGGGCTCCCCTTTGTCACTGATTCTGTTCATTACTTTCATGGACATAATTTCTAGACGCAGCCAGGGCGTTGAGGGGTTTCAGTTTGGTGGCTGCAGGATTCATTCTCTGCTTTTTGCAGATGATGTGGTCCTGTTGGCTTCATTGAGCGGTGACCTTCAACTCTCACTTGATGGGTTTGGAACTGAGTGTGAAGCGGCTGGGATGAGAATCAGCACCTCCAAATCTGAGTCCATTGTTCTTGCCCGAAAAAGGGGGGAGTGCCATCTGCGGGTCGGGGATGAGGTCCTGCTTCAAGTGGAGGAGTTTAAGTACCTCGGGGTCTTGTTCACAAGTGAGGGCAGGATAGAACGCAAGATTGACAGACGGATTGGTGCGGCGTCTGCAGTGATACAGACTCTGCACGGGTCTGTCGTGGTAAAGAGAGAGCTGAACTGAAAGGCAAAGCTAACAATTTACTGGTCGATCTACATTTCTACCCTCACCTATGGTCATGAGCATAGGTACTTATGGGTAGTGACCGAAAGGACAAGATCGTGAGTACAAGCGGCCGAAATGAGTTTTCTCCACTGGGTGGCTGGTTCCTTAGAGATAAGGTGAGAAGCACTGTCATCCGGGAGAGACTCAAAGTAGAACCGCTGCTCGTCCGCATTGAGAAGAGCCAGTTGAGGTGGCTCGGACATCTGGTTAGAATGCCCACTGGACGCCTCCCTGGGGAGGTGTTTATGTCACGTCCGGCCGGTAGGAGACCTCGGGGAAGACTCAGGACACGCTGGAGAGACTATGTCTCTCAGCTAGCCTGCGAATGCCTCCGGATCTGCCGGGAGGAACTGGACGAAGTGACCGGGAGAGGGAAGTCTGGGCTTCCCTGCTTAGGCTGCTGCCTAAGAGGCGAGATCACCCATACTGTGTGGGTGAGAAAATCAAGCACTCCTTTTTTCTTGGGCCTTTGACGGTAAGGCAACGGTCTGTTGTAACTTTTAGCTGAATTGTAAACAAACATTCACATTCAGAGGAAGACATTTAGCATGCTAGTTGTACCAAATTTTCCACAATGAGGAGGGGGAAAAACATAGAGCACAATGTCATGATATTTGATAAGGACAAATCAACAGGTACAAGCAGTGACAGACCAGGCGAGTCCCCTCGACACCAGCTGAAGTGAGTATCCTATACAACTTTTAAACTTATAGGTTTTGATAGCCAAAAGACGGCGCGCTAGCCCCATCTAACAATCAACATCTTGATTCGCCACACCTGTAATGGACAGGAGAAGTGCTCCATAACACTGATTTAGACAAAATTATCAACAATACTGGAGGAAAAACAGACAATCTGTGTACTTGCTGATGTTAAAGACTGGATGTCAATTAGCTTTCTCAATTTTAATGAGAAAAAACCAGAAATTATTGAGTTTGGACCAGGTAGTACCAGTAGAAACTGCCCTTTTGATTTGGGCCCCTTAGCATCACTAGAAAAGTCTGTGGTCTCTAACTTGGGTTTTTTTTTCACATGAGGATCCTAGCTAAAGTCAAGCCTTTTCTTGCTCATAAACACTTTGAAACAGTGATCCATGCTTTTATCACCTCACCACTGGACGACTGTAACGCCTTTTATTTTGGAGTAAGTCAGTCTTCTCTTGCACGTCTCCAACTTGTTCAAAATTCTTCAGCCCGTCTCTTGGTTGGAGCGTGCAAGAGGGATCATATAACTCCTATTTTAGCGTCACTCCATTGGCTGCCCGTGCATTTTAGAGTCCGTTTTAAGATTATTTTATTTGTTTTTAAATCTTTAAATGGTCTCGCCCCTCCTTATCTTAATGAACTGCTCTCCCCAAATGCTCCCGCTCGGTGCCTCAGGTCAGATGACCGGTTTGTCCTTGAGGCACCGAGGTAAAGGCTAAAATGCAGAGGGGATAGAGCCTTTTATGCAGCAGCATCTAAACTGTGGAACGCACTGCCCCTGCACATCCGTCAAGCCCAGTCACTGTCCACTTTTAAAACTCTTCTTAAAACTCATTTTAATTTCTTGGCTTTTAACCAAATTTAAGATTGAGCGCCTCTTTTATTGTGCTGTACGGTTTTTGTTTTATTAATGATTCTATTGTTTTCATTGTTTTATGTTTTTACCTAGTTTTTATTCTTATTTCACTGTATGCACAGTACAGCACTTTGTCTCAACCACTGATTGTATGAAAGCGCTTTATAAATAAAGTTGAGTTGAGTACATAAAAATAGTTTTACATCTCTTGACTTCAGCTCATTAAAGATAGGAGCTAAAATAAAAGTGCATTTATTATGTTATTATTATATGTATTATTTCTATATTTACTTATTTGGCCTTTAAGTGAGACTGACTTCCAAAGTGTTAACAGTGTAGGCTCTTCGTGCACCACAGGCAAGCAGTAATACACTTAGAAACATAGTGCATATCCTGTGGGGGTGTCAGTGTTGTGTTAGAATGTGTGCGTAAGATAGAGTGTGTGGGTGTGTGTGTGTCTGTGTGCTACTCTACGCCTGAGCAGACCCAGAGCACATTTGTATAGCATCAAGGCAAGCTGTTAGTCTGTGCTGTGGAGCAAAAAGGAGAGGACGGTTGAGGTGGGCCAAAATGAAGGAAGAAAAAAAAGCTATGGACGAGTCCAAGGCATGCAAAGCACGGATGTGGAGCCTGTTTCCTCACCTCATGTTGTGTCTGTCTCTGGTCTTTTATGCCGTGCTGGGAGCACTTTTGTTCCAATACATTGAAGGAGGGAGCACATCCCCAACCAAGCTGGAATACCTTGACTTCTTGGGACACATTGTCTGGCGCATCCAAAACCTCACCAGTACGTTGGCACAAATACTCTCATAAATGCACATTAAATTACCACCAATGTATTCTCTGTACACCGATGTATTCTCTTTAACTTCAGATAACTCATCATGCACCCACCAAAATATTGTGGAGGAAGTGAAGCACGCAATGCAAGACGAATTCAAGACCGTATGGCTCCAACAACCTGACAGGTGGACATTTGCCGGCTCCCTGTTCTTCTGCTGCACTGTCTTCACAACAGTTGGTAAGTGAGGGGTGATTTTAATCATCATGGAGGGGTGGGTGATACTGCACATCCCATAGCCAAAAATTCAAGCAGTCTGATGGTGAAATAAATACCTGGATACTGGACAGTGCAGGTGAAGTTTGCAAATTCCCTTTGCTTTTTGTAAGAGAATCAGGTATACATTAATTACTGATATAAACAAAAAAGTACACAACAATTCATGGCGAATACATTCACGTTCTTTCTTTTAAATAAAGTGCAACCAATACTTCAGGTTGAATTAACAAAGAATAAATTAACAGGTTGAGCGAATTAGTCTATCTGACAAAACATGACTAAATTTAAATAAATAACATAAATAAATGTTTCATCAAAACACTTACATAATTGCAAGACAAAATGGAACATACGCTAAAACAACAGTGGCCCTCATTCAACCAGAACACAAACATGCATAAACTTAACGCTCACTACGTACCTTTTATCTTGTCCTGACGCTCCCATCCATGAGTTTGAAAGTTAACTTTGGATGNGTTCAACAGCAGCAGGAAATAAACTGTTCTTGTGGCGAGAGGTTCTGGTCCGAATGGACCGTAACCTTCTGCCAGAGGGGAGTGGCTCAAATAGTCCATGTCCAGGGTGGGAAGGGTCAGCAAGTATCCGGCCTGCTCGCCCCCAAGTTCTGGAGACGTACAGGTCCTGGAGAGACGGAAGGTTGCAGCCGATCACTTTCTCGGCAGAGCGCACGATGCGCTGCAGTCTGTGTTTGTCCCTGGCAGTGGCCCCGGCAAACCACACTGTGATGGAGGAGGTGAGGATGGACTCAATAATGGCCGTGTAGAATTGCACCATCGTCTGGACAGGCAGCTTGGCTTTCCTCAGCTAGGGTTAGGGTCCTATCCCGTCCGCACATGCCGGGATGTAAACAGCAGACAGGATGAATGAAGCGAATTCCCGTGGAGAGTAGAAAGGTTTGCAATGAATGAAGAGATATTCCAGAGCGGGAGAGCAGTGTTGGGAGATCACAGTTACGTCCGAGCACCAGGCGTTGTTGACGAAGAAACAGATTCCCCCGCCTTTCGTCTTGCCAGAGAGAGCTCGCTGTCTGTCGGCACGAAGGAGTTGAAATCCGTCGAGGCTGAGCGCGTTGTCCGGTACTTGTTCGTTTAGCCATTTCTCCGTCAAGCACAACACGCAAGAGGAGGAAAAGTCCCTGTTGTTCCTCACCAGCAGCGGCAGTTCGTCCATCTTGTTGCTGAATGAGCGTACGTCGGACAGGAAAATCCCAGGTAAGGCCGTACGCGTGCCGCGTCGCCGGAGCCGTACAAGTACTCCTGCTCGCTTTCCTCGTCTTTGGCGTCTCACTCTTTTAGCCAAAACGAGAGCTAGATCTACTGCAGATACTAAAAAAACTGGCAGTAGATCAACAGGAGTGGTAGTTTTTATGTTTAACAGCTCTTCAAGGGTGTAAGAGCACGCTGACACACCATTTACGAACAAAAACAAACAAAACATAGAGCACGTAGTCACCAGGGCGACCATCCGCGGCGCCATCTCATGTGTCAGACTCGTGCCCTGGAGGACCGAGACACTGCAGGTTTTCTCTCCAACCGGATTCTCCAGCAGGTGATTCTAATAGATGAGCTCTATCCCCCAAATTCAAGGTGGTGTTGATCATTAAACTCAACTGCTGTAGTGACCGGCTAAAAAGAAAACCTGCTGTGTCTCGGCCCTCCATGGTTTTACACCCCTGACCTAAGAGGACCACCGGTGTCAGAGTTTGGTTTGCCTTGCCGGTAATAAGTCAATCGCGTTTCCAGTGGGGGTTGGACTTCTCCAGGGCTCCCCTTTGTCACTGATTCTGTTCATTACTTTCATGGACATAATTTCTAGACGCAGCCAGGGCGTTGAGGGGTTTCAGTTTGGTGGCTGCAGGATTCATTCTCTGCTTTTTGCAGATGATGTGGTCCTGTTGGCTTCATTGAGCGGTGACCTTAAACTCTCACTTGATGGGTTTGGAACTGAGTGTGAAGCGGCTGGGATGAGAATCAGCACCTCCAAATCTGAGTCCATTGTTCTTGCCCGAAAAAGGGGGGAGTGCCATCTGCGGGTCGGGGATGAGGTCCTGCTTCAAGTGGAGGAGTTTAAGTACCTCGGGGTCTTGTTCACAAGTGAGGGCAGGATAGAACGCAAGATTGACAGACGGATTGGTGCGGCGTCTGCAGTGATACAGACTCTGCACGGGTCTGTCGTGGTAAAGAGAGAGCTGAACTGAAAGGCAAAGCTAACAATTTACTGGTCGATCTACATTTCTACCCTCACCTATGGTCATGAGCATAGGTACTTATGGGTAGTGACCGAAAGGACAAGATCGTGAGTACAAGCGGCCGAAATGAGTTTTCTCCACTGGGTGGCTGGTTCCTTAGAGATAAGGTGAGAAGCACTGTCATCCGGGAGAGACTCAAAGTAGAACCGCTGCTCGTCCGCATTGAGAAGAGCCAGTTGAGGTGGCTCGGACATCTGGTTAGAATGCCCACTGGACGCCTCCCTGGGGAGGTGTTTATGTCACGTCCGGCCGGTAGGAGACCTCGGGGAAGACTCAGGACACGCTGGAGAGACTATGTCTCTCAGCTAGCCTGCGAATGCCTCCGGATCTGCCGGGAGGAACTGGACGAAGTGACCGGGAGAGGGAAGTCTGGGCTTCCCTGCTTAGGCTGCTGCCTAAGAGGCGAGATCACCCATACTGTGTGGGTGAGAAAATCAAGCACTCCTTTTTTCTTGGGCCTTTGACGGTAAGGCAACGGTCTGTTGTAACTTTTAGCTGAATTGTAAACAAACATTCACATTCAGAGGAAGACATTTAGCATGCTAGTTGTACCAAATTTTCCACAATGAGGAGGGGGAAAAACATAGAGCACAATGTCATGATATTTGATAAGGACAAATCAACAGGTACAAGCAGTGACAGACCAGGCGAGTCCCCTCGACACCAGCTGAAGTGAGTATCCTATACAACTTTTAAACTTATAGGTTTTGATAGCCAAAAGACGGCGCGCTAGCCCCATCTAACAATCAACATCTTGATTCGCCACACCTGTAATGGACAGGAGAAGTGCTCCATAACACTGATTTAGACAAAATTATCAACAATACTGGAGGAAAAACAGACAATCTGTGTACTTGCTGATGTTAAAGACTGGATGTCAATTAGCTTTCTCAATTTTAATGAGAAAAAACCAGAAATTATTGAGTTTGGACCAGGTAGTACCAGTAGAAACTGCCCTTTTGATTTGGGCCCCTTAGCATCACTAGAAAAGTCTGTGGTCTCTAACTTGGGTTTTTTTTTCACATGAGGATCCTAGCTAAAGTCAAGCCTTTTCTTGCTCATAAACACTTTGAAACAGTGATCCATGCTTTTATCACCTCACCACTGGACGACTGTAACGCCTTTTATTTTGGAGTAAGTCAGTCTTCTCTTGCACGTCTCCAACTTGTTCAAAATTCTTCAGCCCGTCTCTTGGTTGGAGCGTGCAAGAGGGATCATATAACTCCTATTTTAGCGTCACTCCATTGGCTGCCCGTGCATTTTAGAGTCCGTTTTAAGATTATTTTATTTGTTTTTAAATCTTTAAATGGTCTCGCCCCTCCTTATCTTAATGAACTGCTCTCCCCAAATGCTCCCGCTCGGTGCCTCAGGTCAGATGACCGGTTTGTCCTTGAGGCACCGAGGTAAAGGCTAAAATGCAGAGGGGATAGAGCCTTTTATGCAGCAGCATCTAAACTGTGGAACGCACTGCCCCTGCACATCCGTCAAGCCCAGTCACTGTCCACTTTTAAAACTCTTCTTAAAACTCATTTTAATTTCTTGGCTTTTAACCAAATTTAAGATTGAGCGCCTCTTTTATTGTGCTGTACGGTTTTTGTTTTATTAATGATTCTATTGTTTTCATTGTTTTATGTTTTTACCTAGTTTTTATTCTTATTTCACTGTATGCACAGTACAGCACTTTGTCTCAACCACTGATTGTATGAAAGCGCTTTATAAATAAAGTTGAGTTGAGTACATAAAAATAGTTTTACATCTCTTGACTTCAGCTCATTAAAGATAGGAGCTAAAATAAAAGTGCATTTATTATGTTATTATTATATGTATTATTTCTATATTTACTTATTTGGCCTTTAAGTGAGACTGACTTCCAAAGTGTTAACAGTGTAGGCTCTTCGTGCACCACAGGCAAGCAGTAATACACTTAGAAACATAGTGCATATCCTGTGGGGGTGTCAGTGTTGTGTTAGAATGTGTGCGTAAGATAGAGTGTGTGGGTGTGTGTGTGTCTGTGTGCTACTCTACGCCTGAGCAGACCCAGAGCACATTTGTATAGCATCAAGGCAAGCTGTTAGTCTGTGCTGTGGAGCAAAAAGGAGAGGACGGTTGAGGTGGGCCAAAATGAAGGAAGAAAAAAAAGCTATGGACGAGTCCAAGGCATGCAAAGCACGGATGTGGAGCCTGTTTCCTCACCTCATGTTGTGTCTGTCTCTGGTCTTTTATGCCGTGCTGGGAGCACTTTTGTTCCAATACATTGAAGGAGGGAGCACATCCCCAACCAAGCTGGAATACCTTGACTTCTTGGGACACATTGTCTGGCGCATCCAAAACCTCACCAGTACGTTGGCACAAATACTCTCATAAATGCACATTAAATTACCACCAATGTATTCTCTGTACACCGATGTATTCTCTTTAACTTCAGATAACTCATCATGCACCCACCAAAATATTGTGGAGGAAGTGAAGCACGCAATGCAAGACGAATTCAAGACCGTATGGCTCCAACAACCTGACAGGTGGACATTTGCCGGCTCCCTGTTCTTCTGCTGCACTGTCTTCACAACAGTTGGTAAGTGAGGGGTGATTTTAATCATCATGGAGGGGTGGGTGATACTGCACATCCCATAGCCAAAAATTCAAGCAGTCTGATGGTGAAATAAATACCTGGATACTGGACAGTGCAGGTGAAGTTTGCAAATTCCCTTTGCTTTTTGTAAGAGAATCAGGTATACATTAATTACTGATATAAACAAAAAAGTACACAACAATTCATGGCGAATACATTCACGTTCTTTCTTTTAAATAAAGTGCAACCAATACTTCAGGTTGAATTAACAAAGAATAAATTAACAGGTTGAGCGAATTAGTCTATCTGACAAAACATGACTAAATTTAAATAAATAACATAAATAAATGTTTCATCAAAACACTTACATAATTGCAAGACAAAATGGAACATACGCTAAAACAACAGTGGCCCTCATTCAACCAGAACACAAACATGCATAAACTTAACGCTCACTACGTACCTTTTATCTTGTCCTGACGCTCCCATCCATGAGTTTGAAAGTTAACTTTGGATGTGGTCCAACACTCAGTATAAATCCCATAGCAAATTGAAGAGGAAGAAGTCATGTAGCTAACAAACATGTATACCAATGAAAATACACCCCATATCCTATGAAAAATTGCATGTTTTAGGACGTTCCCACGGACCTTTCTAACAGAGCGCGCAGGCTCAGCGTCACATGACGTTATCCGTGCACCCCAGTCAACAGGCATGACTAATCGACTTACGAAAAATCAAACTTTTACAAGAGTAACTTTTAACGTCTTTATCGTTAAAGTAGCTAAAAAAAACACATCCACATAAAACCTGCAGTGCTTAAATCCAATGCTTTATTTCTTAGTATTGATTAAATCGTTTGATTACCCTTCAAACGATCGGATTGTTGTATGGCTTTTGGAATGGCAATTTGGCGAACACAGATTGGTGTAGATGGATCATAGGAAAATAAATCAATACATCGATTGAGTGAATGAATCATTGCACCCCTGAAAATATTTGAAAATGCCATTTAAAAAAATAAGAAAATAAGTAAAATATTGATTTAATTAACTGAAATTACTAACAGTTAAGAACTACTTTAAGAATGAAATCTTTATTCAAAATTCACACATGGCTCAGTTTACGATTAGTATTTCAACAAACAAATGTTTCTACCAAAAAATGTCCCAAAAGTATCAATATTTTGATTTGAGACTCGATTTTAGCGTATGAAAAGCTGGTATGTGCAGTAGTGATATTTCGATATTGATCCACTGATCACTAATAGTATTCTGCCCTTGCAACAAGTTCTTAGTGCTGTGTAAGCTACACACAGGGTGAACAGCAAGAATGAAGGAAAGGTCTAGAAGTTTTGTTGATTGATGTTCTATGGATCCTTTTCCTGGTCCTGTTTTATTTCTTGACACTTTTTCTTCCCTTTTCAGTCGGTAAAACTGCAAATATATACATTAACTAAGAATTATATTATTAGCATTAGAAAGTATAGCATCCATTGCGAAATGAAAATATAATGAAAAGTTCAATCGTTTTGAACATATCAACCCAATAAAACAATACATTGCAGCTGTTTTTCCCAAGCAGAAATGAACATAGACAGCATAAGTGACGTGAGTTGTGACTAAACGGACGCAATAGTAGTTAGTTGTAGCTGTCGACCTCTCCTGGATTAATTAAACATTATGCTTTGTTAGCAAGCTTTACGACGAGAATTACTTAATGCGACAATGCGGTCACAAATAATAAAATGCATTACTAAATATGACAGTCGCTAGCCGGTGAACCAGCTGTAAAACAAAACTGACCAAACGTGGCCAGAGGCTATCCTCCCTTGAGCTTGCATCGGGCGACCTGAGCCAGCGTGTGACGGACTTGGAAAATATCTGCTTCGGCCTGGAGGAGAGCAATAGTAAGCAATGTAGGTGGACGACCTACATCTTTTTTTGCTGACTTGCTGGTAGAGGTCTTGGAAGAAGACATCCTCCCATCTGCGCCAGAGACTTTGCTTTGCCCTGAGGCTTTGCCCTGTTATTCTTCGTCTACACTGCTACCAAATCAAGGATCTTTTGGTTTGTAAGGCTCAATGCAGAGGGAAGCTTGAGAACAGTGGCCAGCAAATCCAAATGGTGGAGAATTAAACCCCCAAAGTCTTGAGCCAGCGAGCAGGGTACAGGGATGTCATGGCGGAGCGCTACAATTAGAGGCCTCAGACCATTACTTCTGTATCCTGCACGACTCCACATTACAATTCTGGAGTCAAAAAGTGGCTACCTTCAGTCAACGAGGTGGAAATACAGTCTTCTTAATCCATCTTTAAATGCTTTTTTTTATAGTAAACGTAGTATAGTTCATATCATTATCAATTCGTGGAGAAGTTCAGACGTTTGATTTAAAAAGAACTCTAGTTAGTCCCCTCATTTAAACTGCGCACATTTTTTATGACCCTGCCTCTATACAGCAGTGTAATCAAGAATCGTTATAGAATCCATAAGTACGCCAGGCACCAGGACATCTACGGCCGCAAGTCTATGATTGACTTTCTACTCGTATCATCACATCTGTGCCCGCATGTTTTGGGGATGAGGGGCGCAACTGTCAGCTAATCACCACCTGTTGATAAATTGGATTAGGTGGCAGAGGACGCTGGACAGTAGTTGATGGACGGCAGTATCCCGTCCATCAAGTCTTGAACTTTTACCTTCGGCTGAGCTTCTCCTGCCTCCTGAGGTAGGACATGGATATTGAGTCCAAATTGGCCTCCATTGCTAAGGAAGCCAATTGGATCTGTGGTCACAAGGTGATCGGTCCCAGTCGTGGCAGAGATTAGCGTTGCTGTCAAGATGAAGAAAGTCTTACAAAAAACTTCTTGGTGGAAAAGCTCAGATGATGGATGAGTTTTCCTCTAGGCTCTGGATGTTGTGGGACTGTCTTGGTTGACACGTTTACTTAACACTGAGGGGAAGTTGGGAACAGTACCTCTGGAATTACAGGGTGACTGGAGTGTGTGCTCCATCTATAGGGGAATCACATTCCTCAGCCTCCCTGGAAAAGTATTTACCTGTAATGTTGGAAAGAAAGTATGTCAAGCCTCAGTTGCAGAAGGTGTAATGTGGTTTTAGTCCTGGTTGCAGAATACTGGAGCAGCTCTACACACTAGGTGTATGGGAGTTTACCCAAACGGTCTACACATGCTTTGTGCACTTGGAAAAGGGAGTTGACCATGTCCCTCATAATGTCCTTTCGAGGGTGCTGTGGGAATATGGAGTTGGTGGGATGACACTACGTGCCATTCAGTTCTTGTAGAACCGGAGCATTACCAGCAGTGATTTTCAAATTATGTGGTCCCGATGGCCTCATTGGGCTGTGACCTTCAGTATTAAATGGGGTGGTTCTCAGCTGGAAAGGGTGCATTGCACCCCTTGGATTGGGAGTGGGTACAAGTGAGGGAGAGTCGGTGCAAAATGAGTTTCCTCCGTGGCTGGACTACCCTAAGAGAGAGCGAAGAGCTCGGTCATCCAAAAAGGGCTTCGCTGCTCCTTCATCTGGAGAGGAGCCAGTTGGGATGGCTCGAGCATCCGTCTGGATGCCCAGCCTGGAGGAGGCCCTGGGTTAGACCTAGGACACACTGGAGGCATTATGTTTCACAGTTGGTCTGTATGTAATTTAGGCTCGATCGAAGGATCAATTGACTATGATCATGATAGATTTTGCATTTGGATTTGGCAAGGCCGACTGAGTTATATTCCTTATGTTAACCATACCAAGACCAATGTAATTGCAAAATGTGACTTTTAGGGTGTACCTGTCTTCTTTCACATTAGATATTTCTATTTGCTGATGAAAATCTTGGCAAATCAAATTTTCTGCAGGTTTTTTTTTGAGACAATATTGTTTCTGTCATATCTATTCACGTTTTTCCGTACAATGACATTCTTCTTTACCTTTCCACAGTGAATGCCGGTAATGCCAGAATGAGTGTAACTTTTTTAGAAGTCCAGTACTTTGGTTTATTTGTAAAGGGATTTGTTAGTTAAATTAAATCAAATGAGTTGGCTCTTCTCATTTTACGGTTTGGATGTCTGCATTAAAAGTTCAAGCATGACAGTCTGTTACTTTCAATGTCAGCATGAGTGATGCAGCTAACTAATGGCTAATGGATACAGTAACAGGAAGTCCATAGTAGAAGAAGAGATGAGAATGCTTTTACATCGCCACAAAAATTTCAGGAGAGCGTTAGAGGTTAGAAGCTTATTGTGTTCTATGTGTTGTCAACTTCCTTCATCTCCTCACAGCCAACATCGTGTGGTCAAACCTGCAAAACACACCACTGCTTCAAAGTACATAATTCGCTCTTTTAAAGTCTATTGCAATCTTTGAAACGTCAGCATTTCTTGAGAAATACCAAGCATTAGGATCTACAGGAAGTCCTCAGTCTACAAACAAGTTCCATTCCTATATTGATGGGTTAGGTTTAGGATTATGTGTATATTTTTTGAACCGATAATAGGCTGTATTCAACCACAAAACAACTCAATTTAATCATTAATATATTTTGAAAAACCATGATAAAGCAAAGCTGACAAATTCAAAGCGTAAAGTGGCGAAGGACGACTGTACTCCGTGTATTTAGGGTTGTTCTGACTGTTCTATATGTCCTTCATGTGTTCAGTGTACAAGTGACCCAAATGCCTATAATCCACAATCCTTATGTCAGACATGAACACACGTCTTTCTCTTTTCTGTGCGTTCTAAAGATATAAAAACAGCTAAATAAGAGGCAGCTTTGGAGAGTTTTTTGTCATTTTTTGAGCGATGGTCTTAAACTTTTGATCTGCTGGTTCTGGTCTGGTCTGGTTCAGAGTGCATTAATGGATTCTATAGGTGCAGATTGTCGTTTGCTGTGAAGTTCAGGCTTACTCG
Organism: Oostethus manadensis; assembly: GCA_024372805.1. NCBI lineage: Eukaryota > Metazoa > Chordata > Actinopteri > Syngnathiformes > Syngnathidae > Oostethus > Oostethus manadensis. Next base: position 34,663 of record QODF01000348.1, read on the forward strand.
TGTCCAATCAAGATGTAATCAAAACAACATCCATGTCACTGCATAACACTAATATTTTATTTTACCGAGTGTCAGAACATAGTCATATTGGTTATTGTGCCCTGCCAAACCCAACAAAAAACTATAACTTAGTTAAAAAAAAATTATGTCCCCAGAGCAGTCAAAAGCTTCCACTTACTTTTTGGCTCACAGCACCTCCCCCAACGTGTGCGTGGCAGCACACCTAAAGTGAGCTTTTATAATCAATAATACAACAATGACAACAAAATCAACAAACAAAATTATCCATCCATCCATTTTCCTCCGCTTATCCGGGTCCGGGTCGTGGGGGCACCAGCTTCAGTAGGGGAGTCCAGACTTCCCGGTCCCCAGCGACCTCTTCCAGCTCCATCGGGAGGACACCAAGGCATTCCCAGGCCAGCTGTAAGACATAGTCTCTCCAGCGTGTCCTAGGTCTTCCCGGGGGCCTTCTCCCGACTGGGCATGCCCGAAACACCTCACCAGGGAGGCACCCGGGAGGCATCCGGACTAGATGCCCGAGCCACCTCAACTGGCTCCTCTCGATGTGAAGGAGCAGCGGCTCTACTCTGAGCTCCTCACGGATGGCCGAGCTCCTCACCCTATCTCTTAGGGTGAGTCCAGCCACCCTACGAAGGAAACTCATTTCCGCCACTTGTATCCGCAATCTCATTCTTTCGGTCATGACCCATAACTCATGACCATAGGTGAGGGTGGGAACGTAGATCGATCGGTAAACAGAGAGCTTTGACTTCTGGCTCAGCTCTCTCCTCACCACGACGGTCCGGTACAGTGACCGCATTACTGCAGATGCTGCACCGATCCGTCTGTCTATCTCACGCTCCAACCTTCCCTCACTCGTGAACAAGAACCCGAGATACTTGAACTCCTCCACCTGAGGCAAGACCTCACTCCCAACCCGGAGGGTACAGTCCACCCGTTTCCGACTGAGAAGCATGGCCTCGGATTTGGATGTGCTGAGTCTCATCCCAGAAGCTTCACACTCAGCTGCAAACCGCTCCAGTAAACGCTGAAGGTCACAGCCTGATGAGGCCATAAGGACCACATCGTCTGCAAATAGCAGAGACGAGATCCTAAAATCGCCAAGAAGCTGGAGTCCCTCACACCTTGACTGCGCCTAGAAATTCTGTCCATTAAGATTATGAACAGAATCGGTGACAAAGGGCAGCCTTGGCAGAGGCCAACGTTCACCGGAAACCAGCTCGACTTACTGCTGACAATGCGAACCAGGCTCCTGCTTCAATTGTACAAGGACCGAATGGCACGTAGTAGCGGGCCACCAATCCCGTACTCCCGGAGGACCCCCCACAGGACACAACGAGGGACACGGTTGGGACACCTTGCGGCCGCAACTACAACTGGCTGCCTCAGCAAAAGAGGCACGAAATACGGCCCATTCGGACTCAATATCCCGGTCCTCCCTCCAGATGCAGGCCAAGCTCTGCCGGAGATGAGAGTAGTTGAAGACTCGACGAACGGGAGACTGCCAGAAGTTCCCAGCACACCCTCCCTATGCGTTTGGGTCTGCCTGGTCTGTCTGGCATCCTTCCCCGCCATCTAATCCAACTCATCACCAGGTGGTGGTCAGTTGACAGCTCAGCCCCTCTTTTCACCCGTGCGTCCAGAACATGCGGACGCAGGTCTAATGATACGACCACAAAGTCGATCATAGACCTGCGACCTAGGGTGTCCTGGTGCCAAGTGCACTGTTGGACATCCTTATGTTCGAACATGGTGTTTGTTATGGACAAACTGTAATTCGCACAGAAGTCCAGCAACTGTTCCCGTGTGGCTTCTTCGGGGTAGGCCCGGCCAGGTCCCACGGGTGAAGACCTGGCCACCAGGCGCTCGCCAGCAAAGCCCTCCCCCAGGCCTGGCTCCAGGGTGAGGCCCCGGTATCCCACGTCCGGACGAGGTGCGGTCACTCCTCTTGTGTTTTTTCATAGGGGTCTTCTGAATCACTCTTAGTCTGGCTCGTCACCTAGAACCTGTTTGCCTTGGGAGACCCTACCAGGGGCATAAAGCCCCCGACAACATAGCTCCTAGGATCACTCAGGCACTCAAACCCCTCCACCGCGGTAAGGTGGTGATTCACGGAGGGGCAAACAAAACTAGCAACACTTAATCAAAATAAATATTACTATTACTATTTCAAAACAGTATTTTAAAGTGTGCATATTGAATATATGACAACCCACACACTATAACTGACTGTCTCATACTGATTCCTTGCTCCTTTTTTTTTATTATGCAGCATAGCCTACGCCAGGGAATGTGGAAGTGGAATTGATCAGGGCCATTTATAGGTGTGCGCCGTTCTCCGCGCATCGGCTAAACACGACACACCAAGTGAATTAAAATACTGTATATTCCACAGCCCCAAACATGCCTTTTTCAAAACAAATGTGGCTCAGCTATGTGAGAGGAAGCACTGCCAGGTCCTTAGGAGTAAAAAGTAGGTAAGAGAAGCCATTTTCAGCAAAACCTTTTGACTGGGGTTAAAGAACTGTACAATTTAACTGAACACTGAAATTTAATACTTTAAATACTGGGTTAGGGTTAGGGTAAAATTCAAATACTGATTTAATACTTCTTAATTTGTTTATGTATTATTTGATTGATTGGTTGTTTCAGTAGTTTTGTACAGAAAACAGTTATACAGATAATAGTACATTATGTGCCATACAAAATGACTACCAAAGAAGGGATGTACCCGAGGAAAGTAATACAACAGGCTCCTTGTTCATTCAATTGTGCGATGCTAACTGATGTCAAAGTTCAAGCTACAGCTAGGCACAGTACTCTGCTGGCAAAAGTCAAAAGACCTTCCCATCTCACACAAGACACTTCCGGCCTTCACAATAAGAGCGCTGTGGGCTTTATTCAGTTCAGTTGCTTTAAGAAAATAAGGGTGACATAAAAAAAACAGCTTATGCCAACATTGAGGCAACACAGCTTGCTGAACTTTTCAAAAGTAAACTTTTTGTGAAAGCGAATTCCAGTAAAAAGAAACATAACATTTATAATCAAGTTGAATGCTTTCATATGTACAGTGCTGTGTATAATGGTTGAAAATAGCCCTGTAAGAAAATCATAGTATAATAAACGTTCATATCATATCATTTAAAAAGAATTCTAGTCTAAATAAGAGGCAGGTAATAAATGCATGTAATGGGATTCACCTAATCCACCTAGAAAGCTTGCTGCTAAAACACCTTCAAAAAGGTTTTATGATTTTATATCCTGTGGTGTGTAGTGAAGTGTTTGCCCCTTTCCTGAATTATTATTTGCGTGTTTGTCACGCTTTAATGTTTCAGATAATCATATAAATGTACGTATTAGTCAACACAACCAAAATACAGTTTTTACAATACATAAAAATTTTATTATTAAGGGAGATATTTTTAATCATAAATCTGTCGGTGTGGAAAATGTTATAAAAATATTTCTAATACTTTGAGACTCCAGTGAACCACAGTGGGAGCCATTATCCACAAATGAGCAAAACATGGACCAGTGATGAACTTTCCTCGTAGTGGCCGGCCAACCAAGATGAGTCCAAAAATGCAGCAACGACTCACCTAAGAGGTCACAAAAGACCCCACAACAACATCCAAAGAACTGCAGGCAGTTCAGTGTTCATGACTCCACATAAGAAAGCCACTAAGCAAAAATAACCTGCATGGCATCGTTCCAAGACCAAAACCACTGCTTGAACAAAAAGAACATTAAGACTGGGAAAATACTCTGTGGTGTGACAAGACAAAAGTTGAACATTTTGGAAAGTGTGTGCCCCATTGTATCTGGCTTAAAAATAACGCCTCGTTTCAGAAAAATAGACCATACGGACAAATAAAAATTTGTGGTGGTTTGATGGTCTCAGGCTGTTTTGATACTTCAGAAAGAGAAAAGACTTGCTGTGTTTATCGAAAAATCCTGAAAGAGAATTTCCAGCCATCTGTCGGTGACCTCAAGCTGAAACCAATGTGGGTTCTGCAACAGGACAATGATCCAAAACACACCAGCAAGTCCAAATATGAATGGCTAAAGAAAAACAAGAAGAAAACTTTGGAGTGGCCAAGTCAGTCCTGACCTGAATCCTATTGAGATGTTGTGACATGATCTTAAAAAGGTGCTTTAAAAAGCCTCTAATGTGGATGAATTACAACAATTCTGCAAAAAAGAGTGAGCCAAAATTCTTGTACGGAGAAGAGAGTAATTTCAAGTTATGGTAAACACTTAATTGAAGTTGTTGCTGCTAAGAGTGGCTCAACCAGTTATTGGGATAGGGTAAAATCACTTTTTCACACAGGGCCATGTAGCTTTTAATTTGTTTTTTCCCTTAATAAAACGCTTTATTCAAAAACTGCATTTTGTAGTCAGTCGTGTTGTCATTGATATTTAAATTTGTTTGACAATCTGAAAAAAGTGTGACAAACATACATTAAAATCAGTAAGAGATCCAACACTTTTTCACACCACTGAATATAAAACCATATTTAGTGTTTTGTCGTATTGTGGTCATTTAAAGCATCAGCGGATCCTCCTGGTTGCATTAATTTCACATAGCAACATTAAAAGAAACGCTACACCTAGTGTTAACTTTTCCAAACGCAAAAAAAAAACAAAACAGCAGCACTGGTGGCATCTCCAATATGTAGTGTTACATTTCACTAATGGCCTGAGGCATCGTGAGCATGAAGCTGGTCGCTAGCCAGCTAGTAGCTAGCTGGTGTGGTGTGGCGAGGTGTCACTACCCCAGTCACGTAACAATGTTAACTTATTCAATGCCAATAACATATATATATATGTTTTAATAAACCAGAATACCCAATTCAAAAAATTGCCCACTAATGGATGTCATTATTAGAGCAATTTGAAGACATAAAAACAGCCACAAAGTGGCAGACGTGCATTTGATAAGAGCTCGACTTATGAATGTGAGTGGAAAAAACATACATGACATCAATGAAAAAGTGGAAGAATGTGCAGAATAGTTGCATGCAGAAGGTTACTCATTGTAAGGACATTTTTTTGTCCTCTCCAGCCATTGGGGCAGGTAGTATTGATCTAGATGCCCTTACATGCTAAACATATTTGCTCTGCCAAGGAAAAGTATAAGATGCTCTCCTTTGTTACATAGATTTTATTTGACTTAATTTGATCCATCAATCCATCCATTTATATGCCGCTTATTCTCATTAGGGTTGCAGGTATGCTGGAGCCTATCCCAGCTGACTTCGGGTGGGAGGCGGGGTACACCCCTGACCTGGTCGCCAGTCAATCCCAGAATTTAATTTGATGTTTATGCAAATTTGTAGCGACTGAACCTGAGCAGCAGGGGAAAAAGAAGAAGACAGAGGGGAAAATGCGGGGAGAAGAGCGGAACAAAACTGAGCAACAACGCCTGCAACAACAATAACAACAACAGACACAAACCAGACTACATCAGCAAATGTCTATGACGGCTGTAAAGACCATAATGGAAATAAAAAAACATCAAAATAATAACAAAATATTACTCGATTTAAACAGTCATACTTACTAATGGCAATAGTAGCAATGAAAATATTAAACATAATAGTAAAAAAAGATTGACAATAACTGTTAGTAATCCTATTGCCGACATCACCAACACTGTAATATAGCCAACATCACAACAACAGGGATAAATCAGTGAGTTATGTGGGGAAGTACGTAAGTACTGTGAGTGTGTATATGCATGCATGTGTGCATGCCTGCAAAGCACATACACATGCATAAAAGTGCGCATTTGTGAACGTGTAATTGTCACTGATAATGTATGAAAGGTGAGGGACTGCCCCCCACCACCCAGCATGCCCTGGCCCACACAGCCAAGACAAGGCCCCATCACCAGAGAGCCACGGGCCGAGCAGAACCAATACCGGCACCCCCAAGACCCAGCCCACCCTCCTCTAGGAGACCAGCAAGGGGTCGCAGAAAGGCAATCTTGACTAGAAAAACTGCGCCACCTCATGCCCTCGTTCAGGGACAGTGGAGGCATCGCCCCCCCAACCCTTAGAGGCCTGGGTGGCAAAGGTAGAACACCCAGCACCTGCCCTCATGGAGCCAATACCTGTGTAGCCCCAATAAAATATACAAACAAATAAAACATAAATAAATAAAAACACGAACATACATACCAACAATGCAGCTGCCCTTGACATCTAGAAACCCTGTCGTGACACCACGCTCAGGGTGCCCAAGGCGGACAGGGGCAGGGTACCCTGGGGTTCCAGACTTACAACCCAGATCCCGAGCTGTAGATAGGGAGCATGAAAACAAGCCCAGACTTCTCTCTCTTACCAGCCCCTTCGTCCAGTTCCTCCCGGCAGATCCCGAGGCCTTCCCAGGCTAGCTGAGAGACATAGTCTCTCCAGCGTATCCTGGGTCTTGCTCGAGTCCTCCTACCGATCGAACGTACCCTGAACACCTCCCCAGGGAGGCGTCCGGGAGGCATCCTAACCAGATGTCTCGGCCACCTCATCTGGCTCCTTTCAATGCGGAGGAGCAGTGGTTCTACTTATAGTCTCTCCCGGATGGCAGTGCTTCTCACCCTATCTCTAAGGGAGAGCCCACCCACCCTGAGGAGAAAACACATTTCGGCCGCTTGTACCCGCAATCTTATCCTTTCGGTCACTACCCAAAGCTCATGACCATAGGTGAAGGTGGGAACGCAGATCGACCGGTAAATTGAGAGCCTTTCGGCTCAGCTTCCTCTTCACCACAACGGGCCGATGCAGAATCCACATCACTGCAGAAGCTGCACCAGTCCGTCTGTCCATATCATGTTCCATCCTTCCATCACTTGTGAACAAGACCCTGAGGTACTTAAATTTCTCCACTCGGGGCAGGATCTTATCCCCGACCCGGACATGGCACTCCACTCTTTTCCAGCCGAGGACCATGGACTCAGACTTGGAGGTGCTGATTCTCATCCCAGCCGCTTCACACTCAGCTGTGAACCGATCCAGCGAGAGTTGAAGGTCACGACTCGATGAAGTCAACAGGACCACATCAACCGAGACCCAACCCAAACCAGAACACCTTGACACCCTGGCTACGCCTAGAAATTCTGTCCATAAAAGTAATGAACAGAATCGGTGACAAACTTTTTTTATTTCAAAGGAACAATGCATATTGATGAACACTTGCGTGTAAATATGGCAGAATTAGCCAAAGGCTACTTTACATCTGTAGTCCCTGGCAGGTGAAAGAAGAGAAAAACAAACAAAACAAAACAATGAAACTTTTTAAACAGTAAAATAAAACAATGAAGCACAATATGAAATAAGAACATACAATACATATATAAACACTATACAGACAAAAGATTATAAAATTAATGGTCACAGATCTAGTTCCTCCTAAGTCATTGTTTGAGATTGATTTTAAATAAACTAAAGGTAGTAGAATCTCTTATAGCAACTGGAATATTATTCCAAATTTCTGTATCTTTGACTGAGAACACCTGTTGGCTGAAGCTTATGCGTCTGTAAGGAATTACACAGTCAGCTCTCGTAGAGACTCTTGTTACCTTACCACTCATGGTGGTAAGGTAACAAGAGGGTTAGGGGTTAGGGTTCACCCACAACCTCTCACCCAGAGGTGGTGGAGCCTATTGATCACTTTTAAAGCATTTTTAAAAAGTGATTCTATCAATTTTAAAGCTGTCAAACTTGTTAATGACCAGTTGGTAATACAATATTCAATATGAGAAAAAATCATGGAATGAAGAAACATTTAACAGCATTCTCTGACAATGATGTTCTGATTTGCCTGAAATTTCAAATATTAAAGTTAACCATTTTGGATATATTTTTTACATGTTTTTTAAAGGATAAAGTACAATCCAAAGTAACACCTAGATATTTAAATTCATGTACAAATTGCAATTCATCTCCTTTCAGAAAGACATGTAAATTAGACTTTGCTGCTACTCGTTTTGAAAATAACATGCAGACAGTTTTTTTAGAATTTAGTAAAAGACATGATTTAGTAAGCCAGTCATCTATACAAGTGATTGCGGATGTCAACTTCTTTGAGGCATTTTTGTCAGATGTTGCCGTTGTAAAGATTACAGCATTATCTGCATATAGCACAGTATTGAGATCTTTACATACATTTGATAATTCATTAACTTTATAATGAAAATAATATAGGCCCAACTATAAAACCTTTGGGTACACCAACTTGACAGTCCAAATATGGGGATTTAAAACTGCTGACAGACACACAATTGGTTCGATTCAACATGTATGATTTTATCCAAAGGGTTGTTTGTTCAGAGCGGTTGAATTTGGTTAATCTAGACAATAGTGTTTGATGGTCAACCGTATCAAATGCCTTTTTAAATCAAGAAAAACCAACAAAAGGACTAGTATCCGAAGAACACTTCACTTTTTCTAGAAAAACCTTAATTGCTGTTTCAGTTGAATAGTTGGCACATAAACCCAACTGCGTAGCATGCAAAGGGTTCTTACCCTTACTTAATTTATTTATTAATTGTTCTTGACGCATAAGCGCAAACAACAATCAGGACCCAGGAGTCCATTGTTCCTGTGCATAATTGGGGTCTATTGAGCCACTCTTTTTCTGGTGCCTCCCCTAGGACCTGTCATGGGTCACCCTATTAGGGGCATGACAGCCCCCGACAACTTAGCTCCTAGGACCATTGGGACACGCAAACTCCTCCACCACGATAAGGTGGTGACTCAGGGAGGCGACGGGCAGGGGTCGCAATTCTTGTTGTTGCCAGCTGCAAGCCTGTACATGGAGTTTAACCCGGTGAACGAGTTTGTAGTTTCCCTCCGCCTTCGGGTGGTGGGATGGGTTCTGGTTGTTGTCTCCAATTATGCGCCGAACAGCAGTTCAGAATACCCACCCTTTTTGGATTCCTTATATGGAGTACTGGAAAGTTTCCTTGTTATGCTGGGTGACTTCAACGCTCATGTTGGCAGCGATAGTGAGACCTGGGGAGGTGTGATTGGGACAAACGGCCCCCCTGATCTTAACCCGAGCGGTGTCTTGTTATTGGAGTTCTGTGCTTGTCACAGATTGTCTATAACAAACACCATGTTCAAGCATAAGGGTGCCCACATGGGCACATGGCACCAGGACACCCTGGGCCGCGGTTCGATGACTGACTTTGTGGTTGGGTCGTCGGACTTGGGCCACATGTTTTGGACACTCGGGTGAAGAGGGGGCGGAGCTGTCAACTGATCATCATCTGGTGGTGAGTTGGTTTTGATGGTGGGGAGGATGCCGGTCAGACCTGGCAGACGCGAAGTCATTGTGAGGGTCTGCTGGGAACGTCTGGCAGAGTCCCCTGTCAGATGGAGTTTCAACTCCCACCTCGGGGAGAGATTTGAACATGTTCCGAGGGAGGCAGCGGACATTGAGTCCGAGTGGGGAATGTTGGGTGCCTCCATTGTCGATGCAGCTGATCGGAGCTGTGGCCGTAAGGTGGTCGGTGCCTGTCGTGGTGGTAATCCCAGAAACCGTTGATGGACACGAGTGATGAGGGATGCCGTCAAGCTGAAGAAAGAGTCCTATCAGGCTGTTTTGGCCCATGGGACTTTGAAGGCAGCTGACAGGTACCGGAAGGCCAAGCGGTCTGCAGCTCTGGCAGTCGCTGAGGCAAAAAGCCTGACATTGGAAGAATTCGGAGAGGCCATGGAAAACGACTTCCGGATGGCTTCAAAGAGATTCTGGACCACCATCCGCCGTCTCAGGAGGGGGAAGCAGTGCACAGTCAACATTGTGTATGGTGGAAACGGTGTGCTGCTGAACTCGACTCGAGATGTTGTGGACCGGTGGAGGAAATACTTTGAAGACCTCCTCAATCCCACCGACACGTCTTCCAACATTAAAGCAGTGCCTGGAGACTCTGAGGCGGGTTCGCCTATCCCTAGGGCTGAGGTTACCAAGGTGGTGGCAAGGCCCCAGGGGTGGATGAGATCTGCCTGGAGTTCCTTAAGGCCTTGGATGCCGTGGGCGTGTCTTGGTTGACACTGCACTGTCCACTGCAGCATCGCGTGGACATTAGGGTCGGTGCCCCTGGACTGGGAGACCGGAGTGGTGGTCCCGCTTTCCAAGAAGGGGGGAGGTGTTATCTAAATATCGTGGGATCACACTCCTCAGCCTCCCGGTAAGGTCTATTCAGGGGTTCTAGAGAGGAGGATCTGTCGGATAGTCGAATCTCGGATTCAGGAGGAGCATTGTGGTTTTCGTCCTGGTCGTGGAATTGTGGACCAGCTCTGTACTCTCGGCAGGGTCCTTGAGAGTGCATGGGAGTTTGCCGAACCAGTGTACACCTGTTTTTTTGTACTTGGAGAAGGCATTCGACCGTGTTCCTTGGGGAATACTGTTGGGAGTGCTCAGGGAATACGGGGTATCGGACCACCTAAGACACATGTGTCAGACTAGTTCCCTGGAGGGCCGAGACACTGCAGGTTTTTTCTCGGACCACCTAAGCCAGGCGGTTCTTTCCCTGTATGACCGGTGTCAGAGTTTGGTTCGCATTACCGACAATAAGTCAGTCCTGTTTCCAGTAGGGGTTGGACTCCACCAGGGCTGCCCTTTATCACCGATTCTGTTCATTACTTTTATGGACAGAATTTCTAGGCGCAGCCAGGGCGTTGAGGGGTTTCGGTTTTTTGGCTGCAGGATTCATTCTCTGCTTTTTGCAGATGATGTGGTTCTGTTGGCTTCATCAAGCCTTGACCTTCAACTCTCACTGGATCAGTTCGCACCTGAGTGTGAAGTGGCTGGGATGAGAATCAGCACCTCCAAGTTTGAGTCCATGGTTCTCGCCCGAGAAAGGGTGGAGTGCCATCTCTGGGTCAGGGATGAGGTCCTGCCTCAAGTGGAGGATTTAAGTACCTCAGGGTCTTGTTCACAAGTGATGGAAAGATGGAACGCGTGATGTACAGGCGAATTGGTGCAGCATCTGCAGTGAGGCGGACTCTGCACCGGTCTGTCGTGGTGAAGAGAGAACTGAGCTGAAAGGCAAAGCTCTAAGTTTACCGGTCGATCTACGTTCCTACCCTCACCTATGGTCACGAGCTTTGGGTAGTGACCGAAAGGACAAGCTCGCGGCAACAAGTGGCCGAAATTAGTTTTCTCCGCAGGGTGGCTGGGCTCTCCCTTGGAGATAGGGTGACAAGCACTGTCATCCGGGAGAGACTCAGAGTAGAACCGCTGCTCCTCCACATTGAGGGGAGCCAGATCAGGTGCCTCAGGCATCTGGTTAGGATGCCTCCTGAATGCCTTCCTGGGGAGGTGTTCAGGGTACGTCCAACCGGTAGGAGGCCTCAGGGAAGACCCAGGACACGTTGGAGAGACTATGTCTCTCGGCTGGCCTGGGAACGCCTCAGCATTTGCCGGGAAGAGCTAGACAAAGTGGCCGGGGAGGGGGAAATCTGGGCTTCTCTGCTTAGGTTGCTGCCCCCGCGACCCAACATCGGATAGGCGGAAGAAAAATTGAATGGCCCTTCGCCTCTCATTGCCGGCAAAGCCTTAGTGGAATAAAGTCCAGCCACTCTTGAAAGGACTGGTTCAAGAGCCCTTGCTGTGTGTCGAGGTGAGTCCGACTACATATAGCCGTAACTTCTCCACCTCACGCACCAGCTCAGGGTCCTTCTCTATCAGAGAGGGGACATTCCAAGTACCCAGATCTAGCTTCTGCATGCATTCTTGGCTGCTTCTTTAGGTGTTTTTATATTTTTAGAATCCACAGAAATGTGTAAGACGTGTTTCATGTCTCACATAAGGGTTGTGAATGATGGGTAAAATTCCCCAAAAAGTGCATTTTAGGTTTATTTTAGATTAAGGTATGACTTCCAACTAAAATTTGATTTACAGGATGTTTTAAGAACGGAACTCATTCCTAATCCAAGAACTACTGTTAACTTAAATGAACTGCACAGCTCACGTTGATATCCTTTTTGTTGTTTTCTGATGTGAGTCTTAACCCCTGTGATGCAATGACAAAACCAATGTGGCGTAGTTTGTCAGTGTGGCCAACTGTGAAACGACTTGACTTTGCCTCTAAACTAACACCAGCACTCCAGTTTGCAGTATTGGAAAAAAATCAGACATCCTCTGACCTACGAAATGTAGAATTACAAGAGTCTCGACTGGTAACCAAGACTTGAAGGTTTTTTGTTTTCTGCCTACTCGAGTGTAGGAGTACCATTTAAATCCAGCAGCTGCTTTACCTTCATAGTCCTCAGAGGTCTGATTGTGTTTGATTTCCTTTGCAGGTTATGGACACATCTATCCAGTCACCCTGTCTGGTAAAGTGGTGTGTGTGTTGTATGCCATGGTGGGCATTCCACTCATGCTTTTAGTCATACTGGACGTTGGAGACTTCCTGGCTAGACTGATGTATAGAGCATATGTTAGCATCCACGCCTTCTTCAAAGTCTTCCGCTCCCACACTTGGCCATCACTGAGAGCTCGTATGAAAGCGAGTGACTCAAGCCATTGGACCGTGGAAGACGGTGTCACCGTTTTCAGCCGTGATGTCGTGGTCCGGGAACTACTTGACATGCGGCAAGTGTTGCAGAGTCAAGTAGATGTGAAGCACAATTCCATGCAGCTGCAAAACAATAAATACATCTTTGAGAACATTCTGGCCAGCAAGAATCTACTTCGAAAAAGCCCCCTTCTGAGAAGCCTCTCCTGTCCAGAACTGAATCGTCTGCCGCCACTTCCCACAGATTTTGCCATTTGGGACTTCACAGGGTTGGGGGATAGTATGGAACAGCTGAAGGTACCATTTGTGCTGATTCTTTTCATCGTCTTTGCTTACATTCTACTTGGAGGTTTGATCATGCCAATGTGGGAAAAAGAATTCACAGGATTTGATCCTTACTACTTTTGTTTTATCACGCTCACAACTATCGGCTTTGGAGACTTGGTACCCCATCATCCCAAGTATTTCATGCTCACCTCGCTCTTCATCATTGCGGGGATGGCCATCATGTCCATGGCGTTTAAGCTAAGCCAGACAAGGATTGTAAGCTGCTACCGCAAGTGCATCAACATAATCGGCAAGGGAAACGGTAAGACAACAACAAAGTGACCATGGAGTGTTTCAAACATAAAAAGTAATGCAGATTATTTATTTGTTGCAACAGTGCATCTTGACATTAATCTCTGGCAAATGACTCACAACTAGGCAGTTCAGGTTTTAGAGCTCATCCAAACAGCCATGAAAAAATGTATTTCTGCCTATAATCGCCTGTTTTGGGTACTAAACATGGATGAAAACTCATAAAAAATTTGCAGATAGGTCAGGAACGGCAAAACATTTGATATTTTTTGTGGTCCTGAACCTGGAGCTCCAAAACTGACTCGGAATATTCACTTTGTATTATGTTTACTCCTATACACTACCACCAGTTTCACGGATTGATTTGACATCTGGTGGAGAATGTCTGTTGCAACCCAATAAACAAAAAATGAGCAAAGCCCATTTCTCAAGTGGAAGCCATCTATTTGCATTAGAACTGGTCACATCCCATGCTTGCCTTCTGACCAACCCACTTTGACTAAATTGGCTCAAATCACTTGAGTTTATATGAGTCCATTACGAAAATGAATTGAGTGGTTTCACTCGAGTCACGGCACGTATGCACAATAAAAAACTCCCATAGTATATACTGTATATGCAGGAAGAAAACACCTCATTGACGTGGTTGGCTCGTTTCAGTGATATGTTTGAATGTGGCAAATTTGCTCCTAAATAAAAACAAGAAAATAGATCAAACTTAATCACCGTGGGAATACAAAGCATTGTGCCACAAAGTCAACAAATTATGTTAATAAAATGATGTTACAATGGCCAAGTAAAATAAAGTAGTTTTTCAGCCTTTTCTGTGAAAGGTAAACCCATAAGGTCTTGTTTGGACTGTAGGTTGGAACAATTCCATGTAGACCATGAATAAGCTATCTTTTCCGCTCCCCCATCCAATATGCCAGTGATGCGACATATGATCCAGAGATCGATGCGGCGTCTATGTTACCCGAGAAACACGCACACGCGCAAAAGGTCAGTGCATTATATAGAGCATGGATGTCAAGTTATACACAACTGTGTTGTTCATGTAATTTTTAACGCAAAGTGTTTTTGTTTGTTAGCATCCTATCAGCTAGCTAAATAAAATGGCCAGTGAAAACGGGAAATTACAAAAAATTATCTTGTAATATTAAGACTTTTTATGGAAAAAATTACGACTTTTAATCTTGTAATATTACGACTTTAAATCTCAAAATATTACGAATTTGAATCTTAAAATCTTAACTTTTTTTGTAATTGGAGGCCCTAATTCACCGTCCTACCCTACCACAATTTGCGTACACCTGGGGATTCGGGTACCCCACAGGGTTTCCGCTACATGTTATTGATTATGGCGGTGCGCCACTTCAAAATCAAAGCCACCTCACTTTAAAAATGAGTTGTTTTTTTAAACTTGAAAACAATATTAAGTAATATATTTTATGAGTGGATATATATCCATCAGAATCACTGTCTACCTTGCTCGCGTATGTGAACAGATACACCACACCTCTTGTGTTGACCTTCACTTTGTTATTATTAGAAGAATCAACAATAGCCCATAAAATGTGTAGGCAATTGATGGCAGCTCACATTTCAATCTCATTCCACTTTTAGTGGCTATTTCCAGTATGTTCATGGGATATAAAAAATCATTGATCATCATCACAACTTAATTTTTTTAAACGTGTCACTTAACAATCTTGCTCTCTTGTTATTATTGTAATACTTATGGCTTGTCTTCAAAACACTAGTTGTGTGTTCAAGTTGTTCAAAAGAACACGTAATGTGTCCTGCTTATATATATATATATATATAATATTTATATATTAATATATGTAGCCCAAAAGCTAAACCAGCTGATGTTGCATTATCCACTTGTTAATTGCATGTCAAACTGTAATTGTACAAGTATGAAAGTACAGTAAGTTTGTTTTAACAGTTTCTGAAACCATATGAATCGGATTTACATTATTTTTAGATTGGTTTTCAGTGGATTGGGTTAGAGTTTGGTTTCTTTACAGTCGGCCCTTCTGCAAGGAATGAATGAAGCTAACCAAGGTTCCGTTGTGCAGTATGTAGCTTTGATCACTTTATAAGTGGGTCCACAAGTCAAACATGTGATGATGATGATGCTGCTACTTGTCGATGCGGCTATGATGAAAAAGTGTGTGTATGTTTGTCTGGCCATGGTCGAGAAAAGAAGCTCCAGTGCATCTCTCGGACTCAGTTTGGGACAAATTTGAAGCAGTGCCTGCAGCTGGGCCATGTCTTCGTGGTTGCTCCACTTGACGGAGAGCAGCAGCTTAGGCAGCGACTGAGGAAAATTTTCTCGACACTGGGGGTAGTTTTAAGTTCTGTCAATCACATTGTGTTGCATTTTATGTGTAGGAAATGTGCTTTATTAATGATGATTATGATTTTACTATTCTATTGATTTGTCTGCCCAATAATCGTTGTAATGTTTTAATCACTTATATCTATCATTTATATATATATCATTTATAGCTATGTAATTTTTTATCACTAATTATTAGGGGTGTAACAATTCGTTTTAATAACGATTTGATTCGTATCACGACTTGTGGTTGCGATTCGATACAAGGACAATATTAGTTCATTTAAAACGATCCGATCCAGTACCTTTAAATCGATTAAGTAACTTTTTAGCCAAAAAGTCAAGCAGTCTTTCATCTGACGATGAAATAACTACCTGGATACTGCACAGTACAGGTGAAGTTTCCTAAATTCCCTTTATTTTTTGTAAGAGAATCAGGTATACAAAAAGTGCAACCAACACTTCAAGGTTGAATTAACAAAGAATAAATGAACAGGTTGAATGATAAATTCTATTTGATAAAACATGACTAACTTTAATTTGATACCTCATACACTCCTCTAACCAAAGTACTAAAGAAGTTGTTTTGAATGAAATGTCATATGCAGATAGATTTTAAAGTGAATGAATATCCTACATACTGTAATGTTTGCACAGACGTTTTTAAAGCTACAAGGAGATGTTTGATCATTGCAAGAAATAATGGAACATTTGTCAGAACAACAGTAGCTCCCAAACGACAAGCCCCCCATTCAACCAGATCTCAAACATGCACAAACTTCACGCTCGCTACGTACCTTTTATCTTGTCTTGACGCTCCCATTCATGAGTTTGAAAGTTTAAATTGGTCTTAACTTTGGATGTGGTCCAACACTCAGTATTACTGATAGAAACAAAGTACACAACAACTCATGGCGAATACAATCACGTTTTTTTTGTTTTTTTTTTAAGTGCAACCAATACTTCAGATTGAATTAACAAAGAATAAATTAACAGGTTGAACAATTAATTCTATCTGACAAAACGTGACTAAATTTAATTTGATACCTCGTTCACTTCTCTAACCAAAGTATTAGAGAAGTTATTTCGCACCACCAGATTTGAATTAAACGTCATGTGCAGATGGATATTAAAGTCAATATCCCACATACTGTAACGTTTGCACAGATGCTATTAAAGCTAAGAGGTGTTTCATCAAAACACTTATCATTGCAAGAAAAAATTTAACATACGCTAGAACAACAGTGGCCCTCATTCGACCAGAACACAAACATGCATAAACTTAACGCTCACTACGTACCTTTTATCTTGTCCTGACGCTCCCATCCATGAGTTTGAAAGTTAACTTTGGATGTGGTCCAACACTCAGTATAAATCCCATAGCAAATTGAAGAGGAAGAAGTCATGTAGCTAACAAACATGTATACCAATGAAAATACACCCCATATCCTATGAAAAATTGCATGTTTTAGGACGTTCCCACGGACCTTTCTAACAGAGCGCGCAGGCTCAGCGTCACATGACGTTATCCGTGCACCCCAGTCAACAGGCATGACTAATCGACTTACGACAAATCAAACTGTTACAAGAGTAACTTTTAACGTCTTTATTGTTAAAGTAGCTAAAAAAAACACATCCGTATAAAACCTGCAGTGCTTAAATCCAATGCTTTATCTTTTTGTACCGATTAAATCAATACCTTTCAAACAATCCTTGGATCGATGTATGTCGCCTAGACTGGCAATTTGGGAACACAGATCGGTGTAATTGGATCATAGGAATATAAATCGATACATCGATCGAGTGAATGAATCGTTACACCCCTAGTAATTATGCTCACGTCAACTCATACATATATACACAGGAGCTCACCGATTGTTAACTTTCTCCAAAAAATATGCACAAAAACATTAGAAAAAAAACATCAATCTTTGTAGTGCTGTGGAGGAAACGGCAATATGATGTCAATGGTATAATGGCAATGGCAATTACCCATGTTGGAACACAATGGTAAAAATATGAATGGGAAATAAAAGTATATTACATTTGAAGGAGTGTGCATGCATATTGATGATATATTTCAATACATCAGTGGTTAATTTGATCTAAACTTTTACCAATAATATTGTTTATGTGTGATGCCAATGATATCGTGGTATTGTGCTTGGTAAAAGTTAAATCTAAACGTAATAATATAAAAAACATACTAGTTGGTTGTAGTGCATGTAGACGTTTCAAAGCAAAAGCACTCCAATCAAAAATCCTTTCAGGGGTGTCAAAAGTGCGGAACAGGGGCCATGTATGGCCTGCGGTTGTTTTATTAATACAATATTTAAGATTGAAACGTCTTCATTGTAAAAAAAACCATGTATCAAGGACTTACAGAGCATCAACATTTTGTTTTTTCCCTCCACAGTGCAGTTAAGGTTAAAGTATAAGTAGGAAACATGAAAATGTGAAAGAAAGTGTACATACATATTACTTTACAATAAAATATAAAGAGCATATACGATATACAGTATGTGCAATCAACAGAGAAACAACGGTGGAAATACTGCCAAATGTGCAAATGTACATGATGTGTGTTTACTGTATGAGGTAGAATCAACATGAATAAAGAAAGCAAACAAAGCATACAGTGCGGTGTGATAGTTAATGTGACAGTAAACACATGTTGTATAAGGTATGTCATGTTAGTGCAGACCTGCCAACATGCATGAATTTGTCTTTCTCAGCATGGAATTTGACCCTTGGAATTGCTTGTATGCTTCACTGCTCTCTATACTGAAACTGGTTCAGTCTGTACAGTACAGATAAATAAAAATGTATTATCCGTTTCTCAACAGTATTTCAAATCAAGGAGGCACACAATTATTTCTGTCCCCCAGTGGGGGCATGACAGAAAATAATTGAGAACCACTCATGCCTTCCGGCAGGCGCTTCAGGTGTCATCGGACGAGAACCAGCAGACTAAGGAACAGCTTTTCCCCCAGAGCTGCCTCCCAGTTGAACTCTGCCCCACACTGATGTATTTACCCCCCTCATACACCCTCCCTACAATTACTGCACTATTTAACATTGCCAATAATAATTACACTATATTGTACATAACCACTTGTAAATGTACATAACCAACCATATACATTTGTAAAAATCAGTATATACATCTGTACTTATCTATTTGTAAATTTAAAATTACAATAATATTATGTCTAATTTTCCAATCTATCTTCATGTTCATATACTAATAACAACCTGTACATTTTTTTTTAACTTTGTAAATTTCTGAACATAGTCGATAGCAACCTGTATATTATGTTCATAGTACATTCATCTGTAAATAATACAAATATTCATTGTTTCTTTCTTTTGCATGTTCTAATTTATCTAACTTTACATTAATACCCACATCCTGCACCTTTGCTGCTTATTGCACTTTTGGTTAGACCTAAACTGCATTTCATTGCATTGTACTTGTACATGAGTAATGACAATAAAGTTGAATTTAATCTAATACATACATACATACAGCGAGGGACAAAAGTATTTGAACCCCAGCTGATTTTGTAAGTTTGCCCACTAACAAAGAAATGATCGGTCTATAATTTCAATGGTAGCTTTATTTGAACACTGAGCGACAACAATGACAAAAAAAATCCAGAAAAAAGCGTTTCATAAAGAGTTATAAATTAATTAGCATTTCCATGAAGGAAATAAGTATCTGATCCCCTATCCGTCAGCAAGATCTCTAGCCCCCAGGTGGATCTTATACAGGTAACGAGCTGACATTGGCAGCCCTCTCAGCTCGTTACGTATAAAAGAGACCTGTCCACAGAATCAATCAATCAATCCAGATGCCAAACTCGCACCATGGCCAAGACCAAAGAGCTTTCCAAGGATGTCAGGGACAAGATTGTGGACCTACACAAGGCTGGAATGGGCTACAAGACCATCGGCAAGCACCTGGGTGAGAAGGTGACAACAGTTGGTGCAATTATTCACAAATGTAAGAAACATCAATTAACTGCCAATCTGCCTCGGTCTGGAGCTCCGTGCAAGATCTCACCTCGTGAAGTTTCAATGATGAAGAGAACGGTGAGGAATCAGCCCAGAACCACTCAGGAGGAACTTGTCAATGATCTCAAGGCAGCTGGGACCATAGTCACCACAAAAACAGTTGGTAACGCACTACACCGTGAAGAACTGAAATCCTGGTATGCCCGCAAGGACCCCCTGCTCAAGAAAGTCCATCTACAGGCCCGTTTGAAGTTTGCCACTGAACATCTGACTGATTCAGAGGAAGACTGGGTGACTGGGTGAAAGCTCTTTGGCATCAACTCAACTCACCGCGTTTGGAGGAGGAGGAA
Organism: Oostethus manadensis; assembly: GCA_024372805.1. Taxonomy (NCBI): domain Eukaryota; kingdom Metazoa; phylum Chordata; class Actinopteri; order Syngnathiformes; family Syngnathidae; genus Oostethus; species Oostethus manadensis. Next base: position 54,494 of record QODF01000348.1, read on the forward strand.
TGCTGCCTACGACTCCAAAAACACCGTCCCCCCCGTCAAATATGGAGGTGGAAATATTATGCTTTGGGGGTGTTTTTCTGCCAAGGGGACAGGACAATTGCGCCGCATCAAAGGGAGGATGGATGGGGCCATGTACCGTCAAGTGTTGGGTGAGATGGGTTGTGGTTGGCTATTCCAGCATGACAATGATCCAAGACACACAGCCAAGCCAACAAAAGATTGGCGCAAGAAGAAGCATATTAAGGTCATGGAGTGGCCTAGTCAGTCTCCAGACCTTAATCCCATAGAAAATCTGTGGAGGGAGCTGAAGGTTGGAGTTGCCAAACATCAGCCACGAAACATGAATGACTTGGAGAGGATCTGCAAAGAGGAGTGGGCCAAAATCCCCCCTGAGATGTGTGCAAACCTTGTGGCCGACTACAAGAACCGCCTGACCTCTGTGATTGCCAACAAAGGTTTTGCCACCAAGTACTGAAGCACCTTTTTCAAAGGGATCAAATACTTATTTCCTTCATGGAAATGCTAATTTATAACTCTTTTTGAAACGCTTTTTTCTGGATTTATTTTGTCATTGTTGTCTCTCAGTGTTCAAATAAAGCTACCATTTAAGTTATAGACTGATCATTTCTTTGTTGGTGGCAAACTTACACAATCAGCTGGGGTTCAAATACTTTTCCCCTCACTGTACATACGTATACACATACTGTGACGGAGCACAGTCGTCACTAATTTTCGGCATTACACACACACACCGCCGTGTCGCTAGTATTTCTCTGCAAACACATACAAAGTCTTTCCCTCCCTCATCCGGCTGATGAGATACACTTGGGAGTATTTTATCTGCCATTAACTATATCTCATACATATACACACGCACTCACGTACCTCTGTCGTTTCCCGGGCCAAACTTGATCAAGACTTCCGGGTTGCTTAAATATGTCAATTTTGCGCGTCATGTTGGTCACATGACGTGACGGATTTCCGAAGTTCCAAATGCCTCAAAATCACATTAGTGTTTGCTTTGATGTATTATTTATATTAAGAATATATGTGGCACATTATTCCAGTTGTTTTGTTAAATTGCTTTTTTTTCTAATAGTCAATGACAGCCAATGGGAAGAGCTTATGGGTTTAAAAGGAGGCCTTTTTAGGCATGTGGGGTAGTCTGGCTGGAGTTACATTGCAGGTAACGTGGCAGACTGATGAGTGTTGTTTTTGTACTTGGTGTTACACTATTCTTCCCTTGGCTCATTTGTAAATACATACATCCTTGTAAAAAAAAATTGTTATTCTTGTTTTTCACTGTTAATAGTTTGCACTGGTTTGCTGTGATTTACCCTTTGGGTAGTGGCAATAAAGACCACTTGAGCACTTACATTCGACTTGGCCTGAGTTCTGGAGGGAACCCACGACACATACATACAAATAAAAAGTATGTGTACACATACATACATACATACATACATACTGTAAAGTGACCTCGATGCTATACCCATATTGACCACTAGGGGTAGCGGGATTAAAATGATTATGCAGAAAAGTGTCCACTAGAGGGAGACATAGACAAATCCCAACAATTAGAATTTATAACAATAACAATCAAGGAGCAGAGAACGATCTTAACAGTCTACCAGGCTCATTCTATATGTATCACCCTAAGTCTGTAACCATACAACACAAGTAGTACGAACCAGCTCCGAAGGAGCCCGAGCTTGTGGAAGAGGCAGAGACATTCCCACTAGATATAGTCGGACTCACCTCAACCCACAGTTTGGGCTCTGGAACCAAATTCCTTGAGAGGGGCTGGACCTTGTTCTTCTCTGGAGTTGCTGCATGGGAGAGGCGGAGAGCTGGTGTTGGCTTATTATTAGCCCCCCGGCTTGGTGCCTCTGTGCTAGAGTCATCCCCAGTGAACAAGAGGGTTATTTTCCTACGCCTTAGGGCTTTGGAAAGGGTCCTGACTGTGGTCTCTGCGTATGCGCCAAACGGCAGTTCAGAGTACCCAGCCTTCTTGGAGTGTATCAGGTAGGGGTTCTAGAGAGAACCCCAGCTGGTGAATCCATAGTTCTACTGGGAGACTTCAACGCCCAGGTGGGCAATGACAATGTGACTAAATGAAAATACGAGAAGTCAGGATAGTTATTTTTTTGTAACAGATATTTTAAGTTATGAAAAATAGGTTAAAATATTAGTTAACACATTTTGAAAAAAAGGCAAGCCAAGATTTTTGTTTTCCGTTCTGACAATATAAATTGGGTGTTTTGAGAAACTGGTTAAAATGTTACATTAGTGTTTTCATAAAGATTTAACATCTATAATTTGTAGAGATTATAAAAAATCCCCCCAGTAGAATATTTGTCAGAAGATTACGACTTTAACGATCTTTTCAGTGTGAAAGCCCAAAGGAACAAATGCAATTTAGTCGCATGAATCCAAGACTTGTATGATTTTTGGTGGTAATTTAATTTGAAATTTTTGCTCCCCTCAGAAGTCTCATGGAGGGACGCTCACGAGTGCTTTACACGTTTTTCCACATACGCCACCTTCCAAATTGCTACACTTTGTACTCTTTTTGTGTGGAAACAGGAAGTAGCTTTTTTTCCTGGTGTGTGGCCGGGCAGACACGAGCAGCAAGTGTTAATGTTGGACATGGATGTACATTGTCGATCAATTAAAAGGAGAAATGATAATCATCTTGTGATAGCTTTATTCACTAGAAACCAACAAAAAGGCCAGCGTGAAACAAAATACAGGAGAATTTTGTTATAAATTTTTAATTTGTGCAGATGATTTGATGCACTTATTTACACAGAAATGCTAACACGCTAATTATATTTACACACAGTATGGGGGGGAAACTTCATGACTGAAGCACGCTTTTCAGTTAAATATATTGAAGAAAATGGAGTTTATTCACAGCTCTGCTTAAAAGAAAAGAATTAAATATTATACACATGAATAATTACGTACTACAAGCACTACGTGTACTGTAGCGGACAATTTTTGGTAAGGAGTAGCAGCCGACGGCAGTGTGACACACAGGCCTTTTCGATGTAAACGCTACTCATCCAAGTCGAAGGGCGACCAAATTCATGGAGAAAAAAAAAACACCCACGCACCCAAACGTTTGGAGACACATCAAGCGCTGCAGTGAGAAAACATGTCAATACTTTTGACTTGTCCCGTATCTTCCTTTCTTAGAGTCTTGCAGCTTTTCTAGTGAGATCATTGTGTGTGTGTGTGTGTTTGCTAGCTGCTCCCTAGTTGATGAGCTTGGCGGCTCTCGTGTTGGCCTCGTCGATGCGCAGTTTGTTCATGTCGGCCTGGAAAAGAGAAAACAAAATTTGAGGATTGTTTTGGTTCATCTGTGCAACTTTACCCTTCCATCACGTGCATCCGAAAAATGGTTCAGATCAGGTAAACAAAGGGGGCCATGTCATTAGTTTTCTTCTCTTAGACCCTTTCTTGCCAGCCACGCTGTGGAGTACATGGACACGTGTGATGGAGCATGTCCTGCATGAAAACCATGTTTTTTCTGAAGGATGCCGACTTCTTCCCGTACCACTGCTTGAAGAAGGTGTCTTCCAGAAACTGGCAGTAGGACTGGGAGTTGAGCTCGACTCCATCCTCAACCCGAAAAGGCCCCAAAGGCTCATATTTGACGATACCAGCCCAAACCAGTACTCCACCTCGCTGGCGTCTGAGTCGGACTGGAGCTCTCTGCCCTTTACCGATCCAGCCACGAGCCCATCCATCAGGCCCATCAGGACTTACTCTCAATTCATCAGTCCATAAAACCTTAGAAAAATCTGTCAAGGCCCAATCTTGACGTTTCAGCTAGTGTGTCTTGTTCAGTGGTGGTTTTCCAGCCTTTCTTACCTCGGCCAAGTCTCTGAGTATTTTGGGCACTCCAGTGATGTTGCAGCTTTGAAATAGGGTCAAACTGGTGGCAAGTGGCATCTTTTCTCAGTTCACGGGCAGTCATTTTGCGCCTTGGTTTTTCCACACGGTTCTTGCGACCCTGTCGACTATTTTGAATGAAACGCTTGATTGTTCGATGATCACGCTTCAGAAGCTCGGCCGTTTTAAGAGTGCTGCAACCCTCTGCGAGATATCTCACTATTTTTGACTTTTCCTTCTTTTGAGCTATTTGGCCAAAGGAAAGGAAGTTGCCAAATAATTATGCACCCCTGATATAGGGTGATGTCATTAGACCACACCCCTTCCCATTACAGAGATGCACATCACCTAATATGCTTAACTGGTAGTAGGCTTTCCAGCCTATACAGCTTGGAGTAAGACAACATGCATCAAGAGGATGATGTGCGCAAAATACTCATATGCCTAATAATTCTGCGCACGCACACACACACACACATTAACAAGAAAATACAGTAGTTTAACATTTAGAGTAAAAAGACGGGGGGGGGGGGGGGGGGGGGGGTTGAGGTGTTAGTTTTCNTTTTTTTAACCAAGGCAAAAAGAAAAATGCTTAAGAAAAAAGGAAACATTTGAGTTACTTTTATAAAAAAGTTTTATATTTTGAGATCGTAAAAAGTTTGTTTTTGTTTTGTTTAGATATTATGAAAAAAATAAAAAGGTTGTGTTTTTTTGAGGCGGGTTGATTAAAAAATATTAAAATAATATTAGGAGACAAAGTTTAAACTTATTATTTTGAGGCAGCACTAAGAAATAATGAATGAATGAAAAAACAATGAATATATTTATAATATGTAATACAAAAAATGCTTTTTTTTATAAAAGTTTTTTAAACAGTTGAAATAAAAAGTGTTAATATTCCAAGAAAAAGAAATGTAAGCAGAGGAAAAAAAGCTGTTGATATTAGAAGTGACCTTGTCGGTGATGCGGTCAATCTGTTTGTTTTGCTTGTCGATCTCGGTGCCCATGTCCACCGCCATGGTCTTCAGGTTGCCGATGATGCCGCCGACGGCGTTTAGGTTGTCCTCCATCTCGTCCTCGCGGGCGTCGTTTGTTATCCTGCGGTGGCGAGTGCGTTCCATGCATTTGGTCTTAACATCGTCGTAAAAACAAACAAACAAAAAAACTCACCTCTTGACGTACGGGCCAGATGGCGGCGGGGCGCTGATCTGACCCGCTTGGCCGTTACGCACGGCCGACGGCTGCCTCGACACCACCTTGGACCCGGAGTCTGCGTTGCTGTCAGCGTCGCCTCCTCCGATGCCCCATGTTCGCTTGTATCGAGAGTCGTTCTCGATAGAGGTCACCCTGGAGAGAGAGCGGACCATCAGAACTGGCCAAGGGGAAGCTTGGGTTCAAGCACAACGGGAGCGTAAAAAAATGCAAGTATGCGTTTAGACCTCATTTTTTGGTAATCATCAAAGTATCCACTCCTTCAACGTGAAAGCATTCTGGGAACATTCATTGTCATTACTTACACCCACACACCTTTTCTTTGTGCCTTTTTAAACCGCCACTCATACCGGCAAGAACCTAATTGATTTTAAAGAACACCCAACACAAGATAGCTAAGCTGGATCTATGCTATTACAAAAATAAACAGTATTGAGGGGTTTCAAGTAAAACTTGTTTGAACCTTCTGTATACTGAAGCAAATACCCTGTTGATTTTAAACAACACCCCACACAACATGGCGGCGCTAGATCCGTGCCATTAGAAAAAGACAATATACAGTCCAGATTTCTACATCAAAAATACTGACATTGCTATTTTGTTAATTGTGTTATTTTGGGGTTTTCTCCAGATACTCCAGTTTCCCCTCACATTCCAAAAACATGCATGTTAGCTTCATCGGCAACTTAAAACTGTCCATCAATATCGATATCAATGCCCAACACTACAGAAAGTCATCAAACCTTCACACAGAAAAAAATCAAAGTGGCACGTCCTCACACAAGATGGTGGTAGTAGCTCAAGCGCTGGTTGCGTACCTGTTACACGGGCAGATGCAGAGTCCACAGCACTTGGAGAGGTCCGACAGGTTCTTCTCGGCCATCCTCATGTCCTGGTTGATCTGGTCCATGCCGTCCTCCACGCGCCTCAGCTGTTCTAAAACACGCCGCAGCTGCATCACAACACAAAGCATCTTTCACGTTTGTCAAAGGAAAACGAGAAGAAGCTGCACCTCCTTGCTGGTCCAGCATCACCATGGTCTTCCCGCCCGTCTCTTTGCTCTGCAAACAGTAGGAATACAAGTGTCAGACATCCACATGCTTATTCATGACGACGCTACGAAAAGATGTTGGTGTGTTTCACCTCCTCCGCCATCTGCAGCATCCTGCGCGTGCTTTCCAGCGACTGCCGACAACAAGACGGAAGGCATTAAGACACATTTGGATTTATACATGAAGTTTATCTTCCAGGCCCGAATCGACAAGACAGGAAGACGAGGACACAAACAATTGTGCAGGAAGTGACGCAATTCATAGTCATACATTTGCAACGCCCACTTATCAAACACGGCGAAGACCTGAAATGGAATGCCGTCGGTCCAGGCGAGCTATGTCTTTCTACTTCTATTTCTGTCCAGCTATCGACGACAAGCACAATCATAAACACACTGATACATTAATACCTCTATGACAGCATCAATCATTATTATCTATATTAGTATCACTCTTACAATAGAAGTACCTAATATTGTGGACAATGCTTTCATATCCCAACTTTAAGGGATTAAAATGGGAGAAAGAAAAATGTAATACACGGTAAATAATAACTAAGCACAATAATAGTACAAATATTTTTTAAATGTTGCTATATTTTTATATTAAAAAAATAGCTACATATATAAATCTAAAACAATTATTAAAACATTTAAATAGATTTTAGCCATATTTTAAAATGGCTATGTATGCTATTTTGGTTAATTTATTTATAAAAATATGTAGTTAAAAGTAAAACAAAAAATATGTTTAAATTTTTAGTAGGGCTGTTAAATGACCATTTTAAATCAGATTAATCACAGTTTTCAAATTAATTAATCATGAATAATCACCATGTCACACTGTCTAAAATATGCCAATTTTTGGCTGTATTGATTGAAAGAAAGATAAATGACAGGGCAGGATTACTGTATAATACTGTATTTGTGTGTAGTAACAGCGCCAAATGAACTGAAGATATAAATCTGTGTTATTATGAGCAATGAGGCTTTGCATTCAAAAGACACCACATCATTTAAGTTGAATTCCTGTTTTGAGTGACTTTTCTGGGATTTCCGAGCATACTTAAAGCAGCAAATTGTACTACCGAATTACCGCAGTTACAAATTGAGTGATAAGGAACATACATACACTTAATGTTTAACTTTGCACGTCTCTTTCTTTAGAGCACACATGCAGGCACGATGATAAAGACGTTATTGTGATGTTCGGAATGTGATTGCATCTTGTGGTCTATTGACAAAGAGGAAGTGAACGGACGGAAGATGTGTTGGAAGTACATATATGGTGTTGGAATTGCACTGCTGTTGATGTGTTCAAGCCAGAACAAACTTATGAAAGACAGTCAGACTGCGAGTGACATTGTGCCGCCGGATTCAACAATTGTAGTAAATATACTGTTTATAGTCTTTTACCTAAAATATTCACGGAATTTTGCACAGACACGTATTAGTTTATAAAAATGATTTTGCAGTTACCCAAGGCAAGGCTGCAGACACCTTTGTGCCCTCCACTGGGCAGGCGCGGCAGCGGGAAGGAAGGAAGAGAAAGAAATATGTGCAGATGACGTCATAAAGCGCACACACACATACACAGAGGAAAAGAGACAGCCATAATAATAAGTCCAGGAGCTAACGGCAGACCAAAACCAAGGTCAGGTATCGGATATCACAAACATCTGACCATGCAAATAATGAGTCGTGTTGTTTCAATGTGTACCAACTACATACAGACATTGTTTGTTATTGATCTGAGGCTCTTATTAATTAAGGTTGTGTGGTTAATTCAGTTTTGTTTTCAAACAATCCTGAGCTTGGCAGAACTGTAAATACTGCAATAAGATGCCAACAGTATGGTGGAAAGCCAAGGGAGTATTCTGCAAGTTGACAAAATAGGCCTAACCGTAAACTGGATGTGGTGTTTGTTGCACTAATTAACATCCACAGTCGTGCTACGTTATGAAACAGATGCTACGGAAACTTCTTCGCCAACTTCTTTTTACACTTGCATGACCCCAGAATAATGTTAAAATGTTTTATGGAACAAAAGTTACATTATTAAGTGTACATGATTTCCTATGGGACACGTTTAATGAGGAAATTACATGGAAGTCTGCCGCCAGCACTGAGCGCATTGTGTTGGATTTTGGAATTTGAATTGGGTTTTTTCCTCAATATAAATATGTAGGGTGGACATAAACCAAGTTTACACACATTTGGTCCCAGCAGTGGTACGCAACTGAAGGTAAACAAATGTCAAGCACGTGTACCTTCGCTATACCACACCCTTTTTCCTAAAATAATTCATTCATAAATCGATGGCTATTTCCTGGTTGACTGTGACCTACTATTAGTAAAAATTGGGAGACAAGTTATATGTAGTATTGCGGTCACTAGGCATCAGTAATGCTAACAAACATGACTTTTCACACTGCATGGGGTCTGGCCAGCGGGCCAGCAGAGCCTAGCCACGGCTGAGAATGAGTGGAAAAATTGTTTCTCCGCTCACTATGTTTGGAAGTGGTACGTTTTTGGTTTCTTTCTTCCACTCTGTTTGAAACAATTAAGTTTGGAATAAGGATAACTAAGTAAATTGGAGATGCTAACTATTTAGCTCACTAGCTTGCAAAGTTGTCAACCATTGTCTGTTATGTGCCATAGCATGCGCAATGTGATGTAAACAAAAAATAGGTTTTGAAAGTGACTATTGATGTATACAGGGCTCTTATAATGTTAAAAAGAGTACTTGAAAAGTAATAAACTTTTAAGCTGTAACTACAAAAATACTCTGATTATTAATATTGAATCTCACTTGGTTAACATTTGCAGTTGCGACTGAACCAATTAACCACAACTGCCGTGGGATGACTGTCATGTTCAAAATTTCTGGCGTGCATAATTTTCATGACCTAACAAACAATGTGAACGCACCGCAACCTACTGTATGTGCATGAAGGGGTTAACTGTTCCACCACCTTTTGTAGCAGTCATGTCTGCAACTTCTTGGATCATCCTTGCGGAAGTTTTTTGTTAACTGATCATAGTGATGGCTTCTCGTCAGCGGTTTCCTCTACCCACGTTCCCTTCTTTTTTTCGAACAAATGCCTCCTTCCTGCGCTTTCCGAATTTGATTTTTGCAGCTGCGAGATAATACAGACACGCCCTTCCTTGTCTGCAACGAGAGCTTCTTCTTTGGAGTTGAACATCTTGTAGGTCCCTTGCAAACGGAGGAATTACTGAAGCTAGGGGGTGACACGACGGATGCAAGAAGTGGTGATGGCAATTCATTCTCGTACAAGAACTATGTCACGCACTAGACGCAAAGAGTACTTGAATTGGGTGTAAAGAAGCTGTGCTGCTTTCGGGGGAGGTAAACAGGAATTCAATAAATAAATAGAAGTCAGTGTTGACACAAGAGAGACAAACCAACCCAGCAAGTTATTGTATTTATGCAGAATAATAATATATTAGTAACTGCAAACACTAGATTTTAAAAAGTGGCTAGAGACCAAGTTAACTGTACGGAGTGGACTTTGGGCACCTCATCGGTCACTTGGTTTGCCCTGGCGGCCATCTGCTCCACCGTCATGTTGTCCATGTTGCTGCTGTCCTTTTTGGACACTCCTCCCGTGGCACCGAGCTCGATATTCTGCGGCCTGAGAAACAACAACACAATTTTGAAAAAGTGCTAAATAGGAAGGCGAATCACACACACCATCAAGCAGAAGAAAGTTGAGTGTTGTTATACGAGATAAAGACGCAACAGAAGAGAACAGGTTGTTCCCCAGAGGGCTTGCTCAAGTTGATAATAAATGACGAGGACAAACACACAAAGTTTTGGCTACCAGTGAGTGACAAGCAGGCGTGGACGGCGTCATGAGACTGAAAGTACGTGAACTTTTTTTACACATGTCGGCATGAATGCAGTAAGAGTGCAAAGAGCTGTCTGGCAGTCAGAAGACTGTGTTTACACAACTGTAGCCCTAAAAAACGACGTTAAAAAAACTATTATACAAATACAATATATAAATGTTTTGTGCTTGAAAAAATACAATCCTGGAATCAATGAATCGCCATAAAAAAGGGATTACTGTGTATGTGAAGTACACAACTGTGCTTCTTGGAGACACAGACTCATTAGCACTAAAGCTACAGACGCACAAAACGACGTGTTCCCAGTAGAGCTTCCTAAAAGTATTCTAAACTGACTGAATTCCAGCATCTAGGCTAACACACTTCCAGTTAACTGCTGGAACTTCTGATAGGAATTTTGAAAAATACAATAATATGGGATCTTTACATCAAACGTACTTTTACTATGGATTAGTTATGTTGATTTGTCCCCCTTCCTTCTTATGGCTTTAAAGTGAAGAGTTTTGCATCCTGAGGATTCCCTGCATGTCGGTGGTGCGATGCTTTGAATGGTGTCAATTCAAAGCATAAAACAGTCGGCAAGTCCCAACGTGCTTGAAAGTGAGGACGTTCCTGTTCGCGTAAGCGTCACCGGTTCGGTGGGTTTGTTTTGAAAGCCGTTCGGTGACAGGCAAGACATTTGTACGCACTGCAGCAGAGTCACGTACTAATTGTGAAAACTAACAAACAATTGCTGCTCCAGTTTCCCGGTGCACGCCTTGTGGGAATTTGTGCTTGCTGTAAAGTTCCTGCTGATTCCTTTGCAGTTAAATCTGCAGCCAAGGCACCTTTGAGCGGAAAAAGCAAAGGAGGAAAAAGAGGACTGGTGTATTCATTAGGAGAATTTATGATTGTTGCTTTTAGACAAAGTTAGCAGACAAAGTTAAAGTGACTATATTGCATTGATAGACTAAGAGAAGTATTATTTTTTTGTGTTATTTCAATCCATTTGCAAGAGGAAAATGTAGATGCTCGTGTGGGAAACGCTATGGTGGCTTTCATGGACATAAATAAAGTTGTGACAATTATTGTACGTGATTTGCTGTGGCGCCCCCTGATGGGGAAAGCAGGGATAAGCCGAAAGGAAAAGAAGAAGATGAACTGAACTTTAAGAATGTGGTTTTTATGACTGTGCTGTCTAAAGAAGTATGCAGGTAAATACAATCATTTACCTTTAAAAGTTGAAACATGAAAATGTCTTAAATTGAATAATTTCATTGGTATATATACGGTGAGGGAAAAAACTATTTGAACCCCAGCTGATTGTTAGTGGGCAAACTTACACAAAGAAATGATCAGTCTATAATTTCAATGGTAGCTTTTTTGAACACTGAGAGACAATAATGACAAAAAAATATCCAGAAAAATGTGATTCAAAAAGAGTTATAAATTAATTTACATTTCCATGAAGGAAATAAGTATTTGATCCCGTTGAAAAACATGCTTCAGTACTTGGTGGCAAAACCTTTGTTGGCAATCACCGAGGTCAGCCGTTTCTTGTAGTTGACCACCCACTACTCTTTTTTTTTTTTTTTTTTTTTTTTT
>QODF01000348.1:68257-106536 GCA_024372805.1 Oostethus manadensis
CCGTATCAGAGAGGAACCCGGGCAACACACCCCACCACTCGAAGAGGCAGCAACCATCCAGGCACAATCACACACCTCCCCACTGCCCCCTGTGCCCACACCCATGTTCAATCCCCTGCACCCAACATACACACAAACACACTGACACACACCTGCACTCGCGCACACACACCCACACCCGCCCAACCCCCTGTACACTCCCGCAACCCTGGTCCTCCCAGGCACCAATCCGGCACTGGGACGCGCACCCATCCACCCCCACAGCAGCGAGTCCAGGCCAACCCAGATGCCCCCGGGGGTCAGATACGCCCCCACTCCTAGGCAGAGGCAGCCCCCGGAACCCAGGGCCCAGGAGTGCCGCCCTACCCACACCCAGCCAACCCAGCCAACCGGCCCGGGGCCCGACGGCCACGACCCAGGCCCCAACCCACGGTCCCCCGCCCCTCCACCAACCGGTCGTCTCGGCACCAGACCTACCCTACCCACTACTCTTTGCAGATCCTCTCCAAGTCATTCATGTTTCGTGGCTGATGTTTGGCAACTCCAACCTTCCGCTCCCTCCACAGATTTTCATTGGCATTAAGGTCTGGAGACTGACTAGGCCACTCCACGACCTTAATATGCTTCTTCTTGAGCCAATCTTTTGTTGGCTTGGCTGTGTGTCTTGGATCATTGTCATGCTGGAATACCCAACCACAACCCATCTCACCCAACACTTGACGGTACATGGCCCCATCCATCCTCCCTTTGATGCGCTGCAATTGTCCTGTCCCCTTGGCAGAACCCCCCCCCCCAAAGCATAATGTTTACACCTCCATATTTGACGGTGGGGACGGTGTTTTTGGAATCATAGGCGGCATTCCTCCTCCAAACACGGCGAGTTGAGTTGATGCCAAAGAGCTTTCACACTTTCACCCAGTCTTCCTCTGAATCAGTCAGATGTTCAGTGGCAAACTTCAAACAGATCTGTAGATGGACTTTCTTGAGCAGGGGGTCCTTGCGGGCATACCAGGATTTCAGTTCTTCACGGTGTAGTGCGTTACCAACTGTTTTTGTGGTGACTATGGTCCCAGCTGCCTTGAGATCATTGACAAGTTCCTCCTGAGTGGTTCTGGGCCGATTCCTCAACGTTCCCATTATCATTGAAACTCCACGCGGTGATATCTTGCATGGAGCGCCTGACCGAGGCAGATTGGCAGTTAATTTATGTTTCTTACATTTGTGAATAATTGCACCAACTGTTGTCACCTTCTCACCCAGCTGCTTGGCGATGGTCTTGTAGCCCATTCCAGCCTTGTGTAGGTCCACAATCTTGCCCCTGACATCCTTGGAAAGCTCTTTGGTCTTGGCCATGGTGCGAGTTTGGCAGCTGGATTGATTGCGTCTGTGGACAGGTTTCTTTTATACAGGTAACGAGCTGAGAGGGCTGCCAATGTCAGCTCGTTACCTGTATAAGATCCACCTGGGGGCTAGAGATCTTGCTGACGGATAGGGGATCAAATATTATTTCCTTCATGGAAATGCAAATTAATTATACACGATACACACACACACACACACACACATATATATATATATATATATACACATATACATACATACATACACATATACATGCACATATATACACACACATATATACACACACATATAACAACATTACAAAATAAACATGAGAGATAAAATATTTGTTTAAAAAAAATCGTAATTAAAAAAAATAAATGTCATCCTAATAATACGTTTTATCACCGACAACACAAAGTTGAGTCGCTGGCTGTTTTTCAGCATAGGGTTGGTAAAATTAAAAACTGTAAAATTGCCCCCTGCATGCATGTGGCCCTCGGTGGGGAAAGTTGGACACCCCAAGGAATCAACAACTGCAGTTCAAGGTTTATATACTGGAGGCAACTGGAGGATGTCAGGATAGGTACGCTGTGCTCATCTACTAAATTTTCCCCCCCCTCACAGATCATGTGAAAGAAGCAGAGATGATAAACTCATGAGGTCTTTTCTAAAAGAAGTCCGGTTTTTCTACCCAAACCAGTTCCTCCAGAACCACACAATGACGTCCTGCCATTTTGCCTGCTGTGGTGCATTTACACTGACTGATTCAGAGTCATGTCTACTTCCTACACTGCTCATACTGAATGTTCTTCAAAAAATAAAACAATAAAAAGGGGACTTTGAAGCTTAATAGTGCACACAAGCCAACGAAGAAGCCAAAAATATGCACTTTTAACAGTTGGGTTGTTGAAATCAGAAAACAAAAACTACTTTTCTTTACACGATATCTGCCTTATTTAGAAAATCTAGAAAACTGAATGACTTCCGAAGAGTTTCAGGTAGGAAGTGATGATCTCGCGAGAAACAAACAAACTGGGATCACTTGACCAACTGGTGACGTTCGCGTGAAAGACCAAACGTGGTCAAATAACAAGGAAAAGGCGCAAAAGCCAAGTAAGATTATATGTAAAATAAACTCATGTCTGTATTGAGTGCGTAAGAAATGACTTACATTGTCGGGAAAGTTGGCAATAACCGGCAGGGTCCGAGCAAGTCCCCTAACTAGCCGACAAGCTAGCTAGTCAAGTTAGCAAAGCTAGTTCCTCTTTTCTGGACACAAGCGCCTCGCGCCACCACCCAAACAACAATGCCAACAGACGCGGCGAGGCGGATAAGTCACAGGGGGTGGGTCGGTACTTACCGTGAACCCTCCCTGCGGCGAGGCTTGATCTCCTCCTCTAGCCAGGTATGCAAACTTGACGGCGCACGACTTCTAGATTCCTTCACTTCTTCCTCGACAGTCTGCCAAGATGGTGCCTTTAGGGACTGTCGGAAATGACGCTTAAACCAAAACGTGCCGGCGTACAAAAATGAAAATAAAAGCAAAAACATTCATATTGAAGTAACATAGCAACATGTACAACAAACTCTCCATTTTCATACATCAAAAGTGAAGTTGTCTACGCAAACCCCACAATGTACCAGGATAGCCTGTGGTTTTGAACGCCGTACGTGACGGTAGGCGTATCACTCCGTCGTGAAGCGACGTTGCTGCTTTTCACCACACGAGTGCAGCATTTCCCTCTTTTGTGTGTTTTTATTCCACTCAATGTCTTTGCTTGCCTAGCCTGTTTGTAATCATAACCTCTTGCATGCTAATTCAATATTTTCTGCCGTAAACCACTAAAGGGCCGACTGTGCATTCATTTGCAGGTTGTCAATCACAAGGAGGATGTGGGAGAAATCTGGTGTAACCTGAACACATACGTGCTAACCATTAGGCCACCTGGGAGGAAAAAAACATCACAATTTGCACTCTTCTGTGTGTTGCAAAGGTGCTCAGCTCTGCCTTCCTATGCATCTTTTATAGACTCTACACAACATGCATTATTCAGCAATAACACATGGCCCATCTGGACTCCGGAGTGTGTGTGCGTGTGCGTGTCACACAGTTAACTTTTCCCGACTTGTGATTTCCCGCCACAGCCGACAGTGTTTGAAGAGCCAGTCAGCAATTGCCTATTGGTCCTGAGATTTCCAAGGTCCCCCAAACATCTCTTAGAAACCGATTTTTCTCAATGAAATATACACATGACAGTTTTAGTCTTAATTCACACACTTAAAACAACATCAAAATGCAGAACCTCTCATAATCCACCCCTCCCTTCTCATGCAATGGACTTTCCTGCGTTTACAGTGGCAAAACAAACTTGTTCTTGCCGCAGTTTGGAACAAATGAAGCGGCGTTACCGCCAGTGGAGCTGAGAAGAGGAGATTTTAACAAAAGCACCAAAGGTGTCATGGAGCCGATAGCGACGCTTTGTGAGTATGTAAACGCTAATCCCGATGAAATGTCGCTTCATGTTCTCAATTACAGTAAAAGTGTTGAAAAAAAACAAGGATGAGTGGGTTTTCCTGGGGCCCCAAATGAGTAAATATATGTGTGTGTAGTAATGAGTGCAGATGGCACATTCAAGTCAAGATCAAGCTCTTTCATCATGCTCTTGCTCATTAATGCAGACGGGAGCGCTGCCCTAATTCCATAATTCCGGAAACCACGCCAGTGAGGGACAAAAAAAGAAATAAAAGTACGAGAGAAGAAGAAGTAGAAGATGGGATTAGCCTTTTGTCTGCAAATACGCGTTGGAAGCAAACAGAGGAGTAAAAAAAAAAGAAAAAAGAATGGAGGATGCGTTGCCATCTGTATTTCCTGGCTTCACTTCCTGGCTTGCAGCCCAAAAGCTGTCCTACGGACCACAAAAACACTCCTGCCGGTTGTTGTTCCACATTGCAAGCCAATTAGAAAATAAGCGGCAAAAAATAAACGACGAATTAGAATTAGACGAGCAAGTGGGACGCTTCCCGGTAAGGCCGTAGTGTCGCGGTTACGGTGGCGAATGATGACTTTCTAGAACATCTGGGCGTTTGTGGCCCGCATCCATGTTACAACAAAAACACATCAGCTTTTTACTAAAGTAATAACGATCACGTTTAATTTAACAGCGCCGTATAAAAGATGACGTTGGGTTGGCTGCACATAAACTTTCCTGGGGTTTGCTGCCCCCTTGTGTTTAGGAGTGGACTAGCCCCCCGGTGGTCCCCAGCCAATAAACTAAGAAAGTAGTAACGCTGACAAATATGCAGCACAATGACAATTATTCCATTATTCTGCACATTTGGGGTGTCACAGGATCTCTAAAACTTGACAAAATTTCTATTTCATAAAAAAAAGTCCCGGGACAATAACAAATAAATCACTGAAAATCATTTGCTTTCCTCAATATATTGCCATGTCCATTCGTGTCTGCTTTTCTCGCACCTCCCAAACAAGCAGGAGGATGGTTTATTTATAATTGTGTGAATGCATATCTACGCATTCACACAATAATAAAATTCTCCAATTTATTGCAGGCGAGTGCGTGGTGAAGCTAGCTGGTGTGGTGTCGCTACACCAGGAAAGTAGTTCTTTGGCGAGCAATGTTAATAATAGTAATAACAATGTCGCTGTAGCTTGGTTAGTATGCACGTTTCCTTCCATGTAAATCTAAATGGGAGTTTTGTTGGCGCATTTTGCAGGTTTTTTCAGGAGGCTTAGTAGGCGATTCCCATACGTGCATTCTTAGCGACGACCTTTTATACGTAATCACAGTATTTTGACAGCAAGGAAGTAAAGAGCACCACCGCTGCAAGAAATCCCAACGGCTCCCATTTCCAAGTAGACAAAAAGACAATCTTTATTTGTGTGTTTCTCCTTTCTGTGTTTACTCTCCGTCGCCCAAACGAAACAAGACAAAAAAACAGCACAAACAAACGTACAAGATGGCGCGCAGGCCCGCAGGCATCTTACCTACACTACTAGCGATCTTCATCCAAAGAAGAAGGACAGGAATCAGTGGGATAGAAAAAGACACGGCTTTTTTTGTTGTTTATTTTAATCTTCCACAGGCTACACCGCCCCACCAACCCATCCACCCATCACTGCTCCTCACACGACAGTGATTTTTAAATGCTACAAAAATAAGAGGAAACACGGAAGGACGTGCCTCCCCTTGTGTGTGTGTGCGCCATGTACTGTATTGTTGTGTGTTTTCTTTACATGTCACAAGAATTTAGCAGTGAACTGTACAAAAATACGTGCACCCCCGTGACAGTTATTTTTTCCTCCAAAAAACTGCTAACATCTTAAAGCAGTTAGGGCAGGGGTGTCCAAAGTGCCGGCTGGGGGACGTTTGCGGCTCATGGCTGTTTTTTTTAGTGGCCCGCAGCATCAAATTATAAATTTACAGCCAAATTTAGCAGAAATGAAAAGTAGCTTTAATGTTAAAAGAATAAATGAAAATATAAAGTGAAGGAAGAAGAAAAAATATCATTTTAGAAGCATAAAAGTGAAATGTTAATGCTGTAAAATAATATTTTTTCCAATTAGGGAACGGGTGTGTTTCAAACTGCAATCCTGCGGCTGTTTGCGGCCCACTGATGTTTTTATTTTATTTTATTGTCGGCCCACAGCATTTTATAAAAGTATAATTCAAAACCCCTCCGTGAATCACCACCTTATTGTGGTGGAGGAGTTTAAGTGCCCGAGTGATCCTAGGAACTATGTTGTCGGGGGCTTTATGCCCCTGGTAGGGTCTCCCAAGGCAAACAGGTTCTAGGTGACGAGCCAGACTAAAAGTTATTCAGAAGACCCTAATGAAGAAGAGTAAGAGGAGTGACCGCACCTCGCCCGGACGTGGGATACTGGGGCCTCACCCTGGAGGCAGGGCTGGGGGTGGGGCTCGCAGGCGAGCGCCTGGTGGCCAGGCCTTCACCCGTGGGGCCTGGCCAAGCCTAGCCCGAAGAAGCCACACGAGAATTTCCCCCCGCAGACCTACCACCTGCAGGGGCAAGCATAAGGGTCCGGTGCAATGCTATTTGGGCAGTGGTCGAGGGCGGGTGTCCGGGCGACCTGGTCTTCGGCGGCCAAATCTGGTTCTTGGGACATGAAATGTCACTTCTCTGGTGGGGAAGGAGCCCGAGCTTGTGAAAGAGGCAGAGACATTCCGACTAGATATAGTCGGACTCACCTCAACCGACAGTTTGGGCTCTGGAACCAAATTCCTTGAGAATTCCTTGAGAGGGGCTGGACCTTGTTCTTCTCTGGAGTTGCTGCAGGGGAGAGGCGGGGAGCTGGTGTGGGCTTATTGTTAGTGCCCCGGCTTGGTGCCTCTGTGCTGGAGTCATCCCCAGTAAAGGAGAGGGTTATTTCCCTACGCCTTAGGGTTGGGGAAAGGGTCCTGACTGTGGTTTGTGCGTACGCGCCGAATGGCAGTTCAGAGTACCCGGCCTTCTTGGAGTTTATCAGAGGGGTTCTGGAAAACATCCCAGCAGTTCTATTGGGAGACTTCATTGCCCATGTGTGCAATGACGGTGTGACTTGGAGGGGCAAGGTTGGGAGGAATGGCCTCCCTGACCTGAACCCGTGTGGTGTGTTGTTGCTGGACTCCTGTGCGAATCACAGTTTGTCCATAACAAACACCATGTTCGAACATAAGGATGTCCATAAGTGCACTTGGCACCAGGACACCCTAGGTCACAGGTCTATGATCGACTTTGTGGTCGTATCATCAGACCTGCGCCCGCATGTTCTGGAGACGCGGGTGAAAAGAGGGGCTGAGCTGTCAACTGACCACCACCTGGTGATGAGTTGGATCAGATGGCGGGGAAGGATGCCTGACAGACCTGGTAGACCCAAACGCGTAGTGAGGGTGTGCTGGGAACTTCTGGCAGAGTCTCCTGTTCGTCTAGTCTTCAACTCTCATCTCCGGCAGAGCTTCGCCTGCATCTCGAGGGAAGACCGGGATATTGAGTCCGAATGGGCCGTATTCCGTGCCTCCATTGCTGAGGCAGCCAGCCGTAGTTGCGGCCGCAAGGTGTTTGGTGCAAGTCGTGGTGGCAAGCCCCGAACCCGATGGTGGACACCGGGGGTTATGGCTGCAGTCAAGCTGAAGAAGGAGTCCTATCAAGCATGGATGGCTTGCGGGACTCCCCAAGCAGCTGACAGGTACCGGCAGGCCAAGCGGCACGCGGCTTCGGCGGTGGTCGAGGCAAAAACTCAGGTGTGGGAGGAGTTCGGTGAGGCTATGGAGCCCGACTTTTGGTTGGCTTCGAAGAGGTTCTGGCAAACCGTCCGACACCTCAGAAAGGGGAAGCAGCCCCCAGTTCACACTGTTTACAGTGCGGACGGGGGCTTGCTGACCTCGACTGAGGATATAGTTGGTCGGTGGAAGGAATACTTAGAGGCCCTTCTCAATCCCACTGACATACCTTCCGTAGAGGAAGCAGAGTCTGAGGATACGTACGTGGACAGTTCTATTACTGTGGCTGAGGTAATTGGGGTAGTCAAATCACTCCCCAGTGGCAAGGCTCCGGGGGTAGACGAGTTCCGCCCTGAATTCCTCAAGGCTCTGGATGTTGGGGGACTGTGTTGGTTGACACGCTTTTACAACATTGCATGGAAGTCAGGAACAGTACCTCTGGACTGGCAGACCGGGGTGGTGGTCCCCATTTTTAAAAGGGGTGACCAGCGTTTACTGGAGCAGTTTGCAGCTGAGTGTGAAGCTTCTGGGATGAGACTCAGCACCTCCAAATCCGAGGCCATGGTTTTCAGTCGGAAACGGGTGGACTGTAACCTCCGGGTTGGGAGTGAGGTCTTGCCTTAGGTGGAAGAGTTCAAGTATCTCGGGGACTTGTTCACGAGTGAGGAAAGGTTGGAGCGTGAGGTCGACAGACGGATCGGTGCAGCATCGGCAGTAATGCGGTCGCTGTACCGGACCGTCGTGGTGAAGAGAGAGCTGAGCCGGAAGGCAAAGCTCTCTGGTTACCGATCGATCTACGTTCCCACCCTCACCTATGGTCATGAGGTATGGGTCATGACCGAAAGAACGAGATCGCAAATACAAGCGTCGGAAATGAGTTTCCTCCGTAGGGTGGCTGGACTCACCCTAAGAGATAGGGTGAGGAGCTCGGCCATCCGGGAGGAGCTCAGAGTAGAGCCTGCTCCTTCACATCAAGAGGAGCCGGTTAAGGTGGCTCGGGCATCTCATCGGGATGCCTCCCGGGCGCCTCCCCGGTGAGGTGTTTCGGGCATGCCCAGCCGGGAGAATGCCCCGGGGAAGACCTAGGACACGCTGGAGTGACTATGTCTCACAGCTGGCCGGGGAACACCTTGGTGTCCTCCCGGTAGAGCTGGAAAAGGTCGCCGGAGACCGGGAAGTCTGGACTTCCCTACTGAAACTGCTGCCGCCGCGACCCAGACCCGGATAGCCAGAAGAAAATGGAATGGAATGGAATGCCCTATTTTGCTAACATTTCAAAGCAGTTGGAGCAGGCACGTCCAAAGGCTTTTTTTGCAGCACTTGACAAAATTATAATTTAGCACGACTACCTAAAACCCAGCTGATATTGAAAAAATAGCTGTAATTGGACAAGATTAAATTAAAAAATATTATGTGAAAAGTTCTAATCTAACAAGATAAGAATAACGGCGTAATATTAGGAGAAAAAATCAAATCATTTTAGAAAAATGAAGGTGAAATATTAATGAAAAAAAATCTGTTAAGGTTGTAAAGTTATGAGAAACAAACAATACAAGAAATTAGGTTGTGATTTTTGGAACACTTGGTGCAAAAAAGTTTTTCATGCTGATAAAATGGTAGTTGGTGTGGTCCGATGTGGGGAAAATGTCTCATTAGCAGTGACGACTAGATAAGTAAGCAGCCTAAACACCTTCTATCCCGGTTCCTCGCGTGTGCACCCCTGCGGGTGCCTTTTCAGGTTGGGATTTTGGCTTCTGTTTTTTTTTTTGGTCCATTTTTTTTTTCCAGTCTGAAAGTAGTCTGCGGAAAAACGACCACCTCTTTGTCATTCTCTCAATGTTATGGTATTTTATATCAACGCAAAAAAGACATCACAGTCCATGACCCGCTGGGAATGGGGAGCTTCCACATTTCCCAGCATGATTTGCAGTAGTTAAAATGTTCATTTTTGACGATGTTCTTTTGTATAGACAGGGTGCTGCCATTTTCTAGTCGTGTACAGTTCAATTAATGGTTGTGAATTTGGTGCTATATACAAAATTGCTTCTACTTTTAAAATGAAAATGCCAGAAGAGTGCTTTATACCGGATACCATATCTTTAAAAAAAAAACAATGGTTTTACAAATAAGCCCAAAAATTGTAAAAATGTTCTACTAATTTAAGGGTACTTTCAGTATGGAGTTCTGCTAAACGTCTGTGAGAACAGGCCAATATTTATTTTTTATATGCAAATAAAATAAAATAACAAGTAAGCCAAAAAAATACATTTTCTGCTAATTTAAGGATACTGATAATTTTTTCCTTGCCTAACATTCTCATCAGGAAGCTGATGGCGCTTGATTTCCCACCCTCACCTGCAATTGGATCAGGAGTGACCACAGGCAGTGAGGGTGGGGGGCTCCCCCCAGGGTTGCGTGCTCAGCCCCTTCCTGTTTACGTTGTACACACATGACTGTGTCCCCATGCATGACTCCAACATCATCGTGGAATCCGCTAAAAAAAATTGGTGGGTCTCATCTCGGACCATGATGAGACAGCGTTTCCTGCAGGTTTTCTTTCCAGACGGTCACAAAAGCAGATAATTTGAATGATCAACACCACGTTCAATTCGAGAAAAGGAGCTCATCAATTAAAATCACCTGCTGGAAAAACTGGTTGAAGAGAAAACCTGGAGTGTCTCGGCCCTCCATGGCACCAGTTTGACACCCCCGGGGAGGAGGTTCCGAGACTCAGCAAACAATCTGTTGCTGAACACAAGCAAGACCAAAGAGATGGTGATGGACTGGAGGAGGAAGAGAGTCGACACCGCCCCACTGCAGATACACGGTGTCTGTGTGGAACGGGTCTCCTCCTGCAGGTTCCTTGGTGTGCATGTAGCGGATGACCTCAGATGGCACACCAACACAGCTGCAGTGGTCAGCAACGCAGCAGCAGATGCTGCACTTCTTAAGACTGCTGAACAAATGCCCTCTGGAGGTCAAAATTCTACAGACTTTCTACTGCTCCACGGTAAAAAACGTGCACGGCCAAGGACAGAAAAGACCTCCAGGGGGTCATAAAGTCGCCACAAAAGATCATCGCCTGTTTTCTGGCCTCGCTGGAGGACACCGCGGACTCAAGGGGGTTAAACAGGGCAAGGAGGATCCCATCTGATCCATCTCGCCCTCTGGTAGGAGATACAGGAGCACTTGGGGAACTGAACAAAGCGACAATTTTTATCCCTGGGCAATAAGGCTCCTGAGCAGCCACCTCCACGGCACATTCTGATGGGACTCTAAGATACCCTTTTAGATTTTTAGCACTTCTAAAAGTTCTAAAGGGGGGGGGGGGGGCGCTGCATAATTTGGTTGTAACAAGTGTACAACAACAATGAAGGATAGTCTATATTCCATTCTATGAATTCTTGTGAAAACAAGCTAATGTTTGTTTTCACACGTGACTCCAATCATCAATGAATGCTACAGTTTTACAAGTAATGCAAAAAAAAGACATTTTTCTACTAAGACTGGCGTACTTTTTGTACGATCCTGCTAAATTCTTGTGAAAACGGGCAGATGTCAGTTTCTGTGCATGTGTGTGTTTGTATGTGTTCACAGTGCTTGCTCACTACCCAGCAAAATTCCATCAGCGACACTTTCTGTCTTCAGTCCATGGATTGTGTGTTTGTGTGGGGGTGTGTGTATGTGTATGTTTGTGGTGAAAGCACACACGCCACAGTCTATGCGCTTCCCTGTAGACTGATTGAACTCAACCCTAAAGACCAGTTCCAGCCAGCATCAACGTCTGTGGCGGTCGGTGTTAGTCTCTGAGGGACATTTTTCCAGTCAATTCCACCCAGCGTGTCCAACGCGTCAGCAATGTTCCTGGATAAACGGGACTAAGAAAGGGCGGGAATCCTCCCTTCCGCTGTCTGAAGAGTCTTCGGGAAGAGCGAGAGTGGCAGCAGGGTGGTTCTGGTTCTCCCCATGAAAAAATAGATCATCAATACAAACATGGGTTGTTCTGAGGGTTTCACAGTGGTCATGCAACTTGGAGTGCCGCCACCTCGTCTACACCATAGCTTAATCTCCACGAACCCCCCGTCCACAATGTCACTTTACCCAGAAACCGCTCCCCAGAACCCCAGTCCGAGAGAAGTGATCACAGTCATAACAAAGACGCAAAGACAAAAGAGGTGGGTGACCAGTGGTACATTCATACAGGAGTAAAGTCATGGTTCCAGAAGTCACCCGACCATTGGGACTAATAAGTGCATACGGCGCCTGTCCTGAGAGCAGACGGTGATAAATGCTTTGTTTAGAAACACAAACGAAACAAGAACACATCCCACCTGAAAATATACACCTTGCCATGCCCACCCGGAACCCACCCTGACCTCCTAGGGGGCTATGGTTAAAGTTGTCATTATGTGATCATGTGGTCTGGGATTTGACTAGATTGTTTTCAGGCCTTCAAACTTTTAGAGTACAAAACCACCCAGACTGACCATCATATGGATGACAAGTGTAATCATATCCATGGGTACATGTACCCCATCCCTGGCCAAGAGTCTATAGTCACGTCCAAAAAGGGGATCCTGATACCAGTGAAAGGATGTTTCCCAGAGTGAAACACAACCGGTCTACCCTGTAAACTTGGGAAGGCCAGACTCGGAAATGGTGTCCGTGGTTGGGCCATGGAGGGCGGGCCGGGTTTCTGGCAGTGTTGGTGGCTGGTGGTCACAATGTAAATAGTGGGGGAGTGGCAAGGAAAGGAGAAGGAGAGTCAAAAAGGGCTTCCCTGAGGAGGGTGGCAGAGTTAGAGGGACAGCCAGCCTGGCCCAGCCCAGCCCACCCTTGCCCAGGCCCAGCCGAACCCAGCCCAGAATCCCGGGGCAGTAGCTCCAAGGAAGAGAGGGTGGGGTCACAGCCAGGAGAAAAGTCCGAGCAGCAGCCAGGCTAGAGTGGCTACCAGTATCAGGGAGTCTGGCCTCCAGCTTGGACCTCCATCAGTCAGGAAGGGTTCTGGCGAATCGTATCCTGAGCCATCTGGAACAAAGGAGAGGAGAGGCGACAAAAAATCTGATCTGACAAAGAAAAAACACCATGATCTGGCTTGAATTTCTACTGCAGGATCGTGTTTGCCACAGTGACACAGTCCCCCCTCATAGTTGTACCAAAATAAAGGCTCCAAATCAAAGTACTTTTTGGAAACTCAACCTTTTGGAATACTAAGAACACTGGCAAGGTTCTCTACCCAAGGCCAGGTTCTACCAAATGTTCAGTTAGATTCATTGTAGTAACGGTCAAGCTTCATCTAGCTTATGTTATTTCCACAAGATAGCGAAAGCCGAGATAGCTGTGTAAACAACGTGACACAGCAGCACAGTATGTCCGTGAATTTTCATCTTTGTCATTGGACCGTTCAGGTTGTCTCTGAGCAGGCTTTATCACTTCATGTTGAACAACTAGATAGAACAGCTCTAGTCAGAGTAGATGAGACAGCTCTGGTCTGAGAGGTTGGCGCAGGATCTAAAGTGTAGGTAGAGGCATGCCCAGACAGGAAAAGTTTCACTCTTTTGTGGTGCAAAACGACAGTCGGTGTGTCCATGTTTACCACATCAGTGGGTATTTTGTCATCGTTTACTACTTTTGGCCACAACGGTTTGTCGTAACAATGGAAGAACAGACTAGGAAGAACAGCCCTAGTCAAACTAGGCAGTACAGCTCTAGTCTGAGGGGTTGGTACATGAGTATTTAATTTGTAAAGATTGAGGCACTGCGATTGACTGGCGACCAGTCCAGGGTGTACCCCGCCTCCCGTCCAAAGTCAGCTGGGATAGGCTCCAGCATACTTGCGACCCTAATGAGGATAAGCGGCATAGAAAATGAATAAATGAATGAAGATTGAGGGATGCACAAAAATAAAGTTTTACTCTTTTGTGATGTCATTTGGACAAAACAGATTTGGGGTCACTGTCATTTTGATAGAATCACTGTCTTTATAGGAGAGTGGTTTATTTTGTTACCGTTAACAACTTTTGGCCCTAATGGTTTGGTGTTGCGACCATGTATGACTAGGAAAGACAGGTTTAGTCAGACTTCGTAGGACAGCTCTAGTTTGTAGGATTGGTGTAGGATCCATTGTATTTATCCTGTAAAGCAAGGGTGTCAAACACGTGCCGTGGAGGGCCGAGACCCAGCAGGTTTTCTCTCTAACCAGCTTCTCCAGTAGGGGCCCCAATTAATGAGCTCCTCCCTAAATCGAAGGAAGTATTAATCATTAAAATCACCTGCTTTCAAGACTGGCTTTAAAGAAAAACTGCAGGGTCTCGGCCCTTAATGGCACGGGTTTGACACTCCTTCTCTAAAGGTTGAGGCATGCCCAGACAGTTATGGTTTCACTCTTTGTGGTGAAAAACGTTATAAACGTCGTTAGGAAACAATAGAGTGGGAACTGTTTGGGTGGAATCATCTTGTTAGCATTCAAATGGGTCAGCTCTAGTCTGAGGGGTTGGCGCAAGGTCCAAAGTATTTATCCTCTTAAGGTAGAGGCATGCCCAGATTTCATTCTTTTTTGGCACAAATTCACAGTTGTTAAGACACAATGGAGTGGGGACTCTGCCAGCCAACGACTGTGAATTGGGTGGAATCACCTTGTTAGCATTCCACTCAGATGTAATGGCGCCAAGGTCTGCCCATAACCACCATGACAGTGGGTATTTTTTCATCATGTACAACTTTAGGCGGTTTTGCGTTGCTACAATGTACTACGAGGTAGGACAGCTCTAGTCTGAGGGGTTGGCTTAAGGTCCGTAAAGGTTATGTTGTCAGGCTGCTGCACTCTGCAGTGGAAACACAAACCGGATCAGGCTTGAATGAACACCCTTCCCAGCAGCTGGAAAGGGTGGCTGTGCACAACTTTTTGCCTCCATCAGGCAAGGAAAAGCGAGAAGATGATTTAGGCTGACGAAGGAAGGAAGGTGGGAGGATGCGACAGCAGCGCAGCTCGTCGTCGGTGGCACGTGTGTGTGTGTGTGTGGGGGGGGGGGGGGGGGGGGGGGGTTGTTAACCAAACTAATTACAGTTTAATCACAGACACTCAGAATTTGGAGCAGCTGACACACACACACCTTGACAGGATTTCACACGTTTTTAGTGACGGACAGCTTTCGCTAGCTGCGCATCTACATCATGGGTAAGGACAAGGGGAGTTTAAAAGAACAGAGTTGCAGGAAGTGTGCATTACGTGCACATCGCCGATTCGGGACGCTTAGGATGCCAGCCTGGAAAGCTGGCGCCCCTCCATTTTTTCCCACTGACAACTTCAAAGAGTGTGTGCATCAAGGGAGGTGTGAGTTACCAGGCAGGTTTGATGCTGCACGTCAGGCTCGCCTTCGAAATCTGCCTCACTCGCTTGACTTTCAAAATAAGGGTTGCGTAACTGCTCCCTGCCACCTGACCTACATTCACAGCATTCCTAATATCTGGGTGTTTGTTTTTTAATCCACCGAATAAAAGACATGATAATTACCTTGCACTTAGGCCTATTATTATTTGAACATATTATTATTATTATGTAAAGGCGGGAGCATTCGCACAATAAGAAGAATATGTTTAAATAACATATTAATATCAGAATCAGAAAAACTTTATTGCCATTGTAAGTGAACAATTAACGAACTAGGAACTTTCTTTGGCGACTCAGTGCAACGTAGAATTCTAAGTAAACATAGAGCATGAAATAAACATAGAACTAACTAAACATAGAACCCTGAGTAAAAAGGTGAAATCACTGATAAGTAAAGGCATGAGAGTGTTTTTAGTGCAGGTATTATAAGGTGCCAAAAATACTGGTTATAAAGTGAGCATAGTGCAAATGTTATAAAGTGTTCATGAGTTCATATTATTATTATTATTGTGTAAAAGCAGGAGCATTCACACAATAATAATAATATGTTTAAATAACATTATTATTATTATTGTGTAAAAGCAGGAGCATTCACACAATAATAATAATATGTTTAAATAACATTATTATTATTATTATTATTATTATTATTGTGTAAAAGCAGGAGCATTCACACAAGAATAACAATATGTTCAAATCATTGGGAATTTTTTTTTTTTTTATGATTTTTGTCTGCATCATATGGTGTGGGCCTTTTCTAAAGATTCCCTCAGGTGCCCCTTTTACGCTGTCTCTCCTCCTGGTGTGTGTGTGTGCGTGTGTGCGTGTGTGGGTAGATCGCAAACGAATCAGCTCTTTGAAATGAAAAACAAGAGCCGGCTTGTTTTGCCAATTACTTTTTCCTCTTTTTTTAGGGTTTAGGAACAACTCAATCAGGACATGTAGCATTCTTGGTGCATTGCGCAATTATGCTACGCTTTAGTATGCTAGATACAGTATCGACACAGACAGACAGACACACACACACACACACACACACTTGCCTGTTCCTTCACACTTGTGCGCACTGGGGTGTCAATGTGTTCAAGTGTTGCTAGGCCGTTCTATCAGACCTCTTATTCCTCTCTAATTCCACTCTGATAGCCAATCAGGATGTGTAATGGGCACGTGTGTGTGTGTGTGTGTGTGTGTGCGGGGCTTACCAGGAGGTCTGACATACACCTTCAGCTTTAGACACGCCCGCCCCACGTGGTTGGGATGAGGAGACGCTGCAAAGGGATGGAAAGGAGTGATGAGGCAATTTGCTCGGCTCACGGCACAATTTATTTATTTATGCTCTTCGGACGGCGCTTATTTATTGTACCAAGCAGTCAGCTGGGATCGGCGATATTAACTGTCACGCGGTCTAAAAAAAGGTAATATGAAGTCCCCGTGATCAGACAGTAAACGTGGAAATGTCACTTTAATTGGAAACTGCATGCGATACACATGGAATACTCTAGCTGAGCTGAAATACCAAAAAAGGCAAGGAAATAGGGATGCTAGTTCATGCATCACAACATATCATAGCAATCACCAGGGGGGTCCAAACCTTTTTTTGCAGCAAGGGCCACACTATGAAAACTGAAAGGATGCCACTTTGCAACACATGTAGATACGCTGGTTTTATATATTATATTTCATCTCAGCTTTGTCATACAGCTGAAAAAAAGGATATCTATTGGGGTTTTTTCGTCCATTGTTGCTGTCCAAAGATTTCACTTTCTTCCTGCGATATTATGACTTTATTTCCATAAAATTAGACAGCTTAACTTTCAAAACATTGCGACCTTTGTTTGTGATTCATGGTATTGCCACTTTAAAAAAAAAAGTTCTTAAAAAAACAATTCCTATTATTTTCTTAATATTTTCTCAATACTATTCTCATAAAATTTTCTCTTTTTTTTCATTTCTGAAGTTGTGTTTTGTTTAATTTATTTAAAAAAAATATTCTCGTAATCTCCTACTTGAGCCACCACCTTATTGTGGTAGAGGAGTTTGCGTGTCCCAATGATCCTAGGAGCTAAATTGTCAGGGGCTGTCATGCCCCTGGTAGGGCCACCCATGACAAACAGGTCCTAGGGGAGGGACCAGACAGAGAGTGGCTCAAAAAACCCTGATGATGAATAAAAACATTGGACTTTGTTTTCCCTCGCCCGGACGCGGGTCACCGGGGTCCCTCTCTGGAGCCAGACCTGGAGGTGGGGCACGATGGTGAGCGTTTGGTGGCCGGGCCTGCACCCATGGGGCCCGATCGGGCACAGTCCGAAAAGGTATGGTGGGTCCCCCCTCCCATTAGCTCACCACTCATTGGAGGGGCAAAAGGGCTCGTGTGCTAAGTGAGCTGGGTGGCGGCCGGAGGCGGAGGCCTTGGCGGTCCGATCCTCGGCTACAGAACCTAGTTGTCGGTATGTGGAATGTTACCTCTCTGGCGGAGAAGGACCCTGAGCTGGTGTGTGAGGTGAAGAATTTCCGGCTAGATATAGTCGGACTCACCTCAACGCACAGCAAGGGCTCTGGAACCAGTCCTATTGAGAGGGGTTGGACTTCATTCCACTCTCGTGTTGTCAGAAATGAGAGGCAACGGGTAGGGGTGGCAATTCTTGTTGCCCCCCGGCTCCAAGCCTGCACGTTGGAGTTTAATCCAGTAAACGAGAGGGTAGTTTCCCTACGCCTTCGGGTGGGGGGACGGGTCCTGGCTTTTGCGCCAAACAGTAGTTCAGAATACCTGCCCTTTTTGGAGTCCCAAGAGGAAGTACTAGAGAGTGCTCCCTCGGGGGATTCCCTTGTTCTACTGGGTGACTTCAATGCTCATGTTGGCGGCGACAGTGAGACCTGGAGAAGTGTGATTGGGAGGAACGGCCCCCCTGATCTTAACCCAAGCGGTGTTTTGTTATTGAACTTCTGTGCTCGTCACGGATTGTCTATAACGAACACCATGTTCAAGCATAAGGATGGTCACATGTGCACTTGGCACCAGGACACCCTGGGCCGCAGTTCGATGATTGACTTTGTGGTTGTGTCTTCGGACTTACGGCCACATGTTTTGGACACTCGGGTGAAGAGAGGGGCGGAGCTGTCAACCGATCACCACCTGCTGGTGAGTTGGTTCTGATGGTGGGGGAGGATGCCGGTCAGACCTGGCAGACCCAAACGCATTGTGAGGGTCTGCTGGGAACATCTGTCAGAGTCCCCTGTCAGAAGGAGTTTCCACTCCCACCTGCGGGAGAGCTTTGACCAAGTTCCTAAGGAGGCAGCGGACATTGAGTCCGAGTGGGGGATGTTTCGTGCCTCCATTGTCGATGCGGCTGATCGAAGCTGTGGCCGTAAGGTGGTTGGTGCCTGTCGTGGCGGTAATCCCAGAACTCGTTGGTGGACACCAGCGGTGAGGGATGCCGTCAAGCTGAAGAAAGAGTCCTATCAGGACTAACTATCTGGAGGCAGCTGACAGGTACCGGCAGGCCAAGCGGTCTGCGGCTCTGGCAGTCACTGAGGCAAAAACTCGGACATGGGAGGAGTTCGGAGAGGTCATCAGGAGGGGGAAGCAGCGCAAAGTCAACACCGTGTATGGTGGGGACCGTGTGCTGCTGACTCGAGATGCTGTGGACCAGTAGAGGGAATACTTTGAAGACCTCCTCAATCCCACCGACTCGCCTTCCAACATGGAAGCAGTGCCTGCGGACTCTGAGGCGGGTTCCCCTATCTCTGGGGCTGAGGTTACCGAGGTGGTCAAAAAGCTCCCGGGGGTGGATTAGATTCGCCCGGAGTTTCTTAAGGGCCTGGATGATGTGGGCGTGTCTTGGTTGACATGACTCTGCAGCATCGCGTGGACATCGGGGTTGGTGCCCTTGGACTGGCAGACCAGGGTGGTGGTCCCGCTTTTCAAGAAAGGGGACCTGAGGGTGTGTTCTAACTATCGTGGGATCACACTCCTCAACCTTCCGGGTAAGGTCTATTCAGGGGTTCTGATTTTAAATTATAAACTATAAAAAAAAATTTTTTGTTTTTCTGGGAGAAAAAGAACTCAAAATTTGGGGATACATACACAGTATATATATATATAATATTTTGTAATCACCATACACCAATAGAAGTAACATAAAATATAGCAACAAAACGAATGCACACAAATGAAAATAAACAGATAAAGAATTAAGGTGAGAAATATTTTTGGAATACCCAACATTGTGACTATTTGAATTATCAGCATTCCTGCAAAAATGTTTTCACTCATAAGAACACCTCTTTTTTCGTGAAAGATTTGCAAACAGAGGGCTGAAAACGTGTCCAATCATGCCTGTGCTATTATTTTTGGCACAGATACACCACACGGCAACGTGGCGACAACGTTTTGCTTGAAATTTGTCACACAGCCCTACAAGACACTAACTTAGTGGTGTTTTCTTGAATCGTCACCAAATTCGGCACACAAATTTAAGGGGACCGACAAGCACGCGTGTAAAATTTCTGCAAGGTTAGTTGAAAAACGTGTACGCCATCAGAATTGTCAACCATAAGGTCCTTTCATTTTTGTTCGATTCCATTCCATTTTCCACCGCTTATCCGGGTCCGGGTTGCGGGGGCAGCAGTTTCAGTAGAGAAATCCAGACTTCCCGGTCCCCAGCAACCTCTTCTAGCTCCACCGGGAGGACACCAAGGCGTTCCCAGGCCAGCTGTGAGACATAGTCCCTCCAGCGTGTCCTAGGTCTTCCCCGGGGCCTTCTCCCGACTGGGCATGCCCGAAACACCTCACTGGGGAGGCGCCCGGGAGGCATCCAGACTAGATGCCCGAGCCACCTCAACTGGCTCCTCTCGATGTGAAGGAGCAGCGGCTCTACTCTGAGCTCATCCCGGATGGCCGAGCTCCTCACCCTATATCTTAGGGTGAGTCCAGCCACCCTACGGAGGAAACTCATTTCCGACGCTTGTATCCGCGATCTCCTTCTTTCGGTCATGATCCATAACTCATGACCATAGGTGAGGGTGGATCGTAGATCGATCGGTAAACAGAGAGCTTTGCCTTCCGGCTCAGCTCTCTCTTCAGCACGACGGTCCGGTACAACGACCGCATTACTGCGGATGCTGCACCGATCCGTCTGTCGATCTCACGCTCCAACCTTCCCTCACTCGTGAACAAGAACCCGAGATACTTGAACTCCTCCACCTGAGGCAAGACCTCACTCCCAACCCGGAGGGTACAGTCCACCCGTTTCCGACTGAGAACCATGGCCTCGGATTTGGAGGTGCTGAGTCTCATCCCAGAAGCTTCACACTCAGCTGCAAACCGCTCCAGTAAACGCTGAAGGTCACAGCCTGATGAGGCCATAAGGACCACATCGTCTGCAAATAGCAGAGACGAGATCCTAAGGTCACCAAGCTGGACTCCCTCAACACCTTGACTGCGCCTAGAAATTCTGTCCATGAAGATTATGAACAGAATCGGTGACAAAGGGCAGCCTTGGCGGAGGCCAACGTTCACCGGAAACAAGCTCGACTTACTGCTGGCAATGCGAACCAGGCTCCTGCTTCGATTGTACAAGGACCGAATGGCACGTAGAAGCGGACCATCAATCCCGTACTCCCGGAGCACCCCCCACAGGACACCACGAGGGACACGGTCGAATGCCTTTTCCAGGTCTACAAAGCACATGTAGACTGGTTGGGCAAACTCCCACATACCCTCGAGTACCCTTGCAAGGGTGTAGAGCTGGTCCAGTGTTCCGCGACCGGGACGAAAACCACATTGCAGCTCCTCTAACCGAGGTTCGACTAACGGTCGTACCCTTCTCTCCAGCACCCTGGAGTAGACTTTCCCAGGAAGGCTGAGGAGTGTGATCCCCCTATAGTTGGAACACACCCTCCGGTCACCCTTTTTAAAAATGGGGACCACCACCCCGGTCTGCCAGTCCAGAGGTACTGTTCCTGACTTCCATGCAATGTTGTAGAGGCGTGTCAACCAACACAGTCCTCCAACATCCAGAGCCTTGAGAAATTCTGAGCGGAACTCGTCTACCCCCGGAGCCTTGCCACTGGGGAGTGATTTGACTACCCCAATTACCTCAGCCACGGTGATAGAACTGTCCACGTACGTATCCTCAGACTCTGCTTCCTCTATGGAAGGCATGTCAGTGGGATTGAGAAGGGCCTCAAAGTATTCCTTCCACCGACCAACTATATCCACAGTCGAGGTCAGCAAGCGCCCGTCCGCACTGTAAACAGTGTGAATTGGGTGCTGCTTCCCCTTTCGGAGGTGTCGGACAGTTTGCCAGAACCTCTTCGAGGCCGACCAAAAGTCGTGCTCCATAGCCTCACCGAACTCCTCCCACACCCGAGTTTTTCCCTCGACCACCACCGAAGCTGCGTGCCGCTTGGCCTGCCGGTACCTGTCAGCTGCTTTGGGAGTCCCGCAAGCCATCCATGCTTGATAGGACTCCTTCTTCAGCTTGACAGCAGCCCTAACCCCCGGTGTCCACCATCGGGTTCGGGGCTTGCCACTACGACTGGCACTGACCCGCTGGGGTGCTCTCCAGAACCCCTCTGATAGACTCCAACAAGGCTGGGTACTCTGAACTGCCGTTTTGGCGCATACACACAAACCACAGTCAGGACCCTTTCCCCAACCCTAAGGCGTAGGGAAATAACCCTCTCGTTCACTGGGGATGACTCCAGCACAGAGGCACCAAGCCGGGGGGGCAACAATAAGCCCACACCAGCTCGCCGCCTCTCCCCTGCGGCAACTCCAGAAAAGAACAAGGTCCAGCTCCTCTCAAGGAATTTGGTTCCAGAGCCCAAACTGTGGTTTGAGGTGAGTCCGACTATATCTAGTCGGAATGTCTCTGCCTCTTCCACAAGCTCGGGCTCCTTTCCCTGTTTTTTTTTTTTGTCTTACTGCACCATTTGACACATCAACTTCGACAAGACGCAGTCCTCAATCAACATGCCGCTATTTGCCTTAATCAAACATTCATGATGCCGCTAATTGCTGACGATGGTGAAGATGTATTTTACCCAGATATCACTCAGCCACGATTCCCACCCGTTTATTTTCAGGGGCAAGAATGGCGAATGCGCGCAGATCCAAGAGGGAACCGCGCTAACCATCCAGCATCATTTTTTTCCCCGATACAAAATGTAACTCTGCGCAGGCTGGAGATGGAGACAGTTGATGAGCAATTAACTGGGGGATGTTGATAGATTGTTGCTAGGTTACTAAGACACTTTGCTTGATGGCGGCCATGTTTTTTAACCAGCCTTTTCAAATTTTACTCACATGTCCTTGTCAATCCTCCTAAGGTGTGTACCAAATTTTGTTGCCGTTCAATGAAACACCCTTAAGTTACAGCGGGTGTTTCAAAATGTGTGATAAATTTCAACTTCATGCGACTTATCATGGTTCAACTTTGGGTTACAATAACAGCGCCGCCATGTGGTGAATTTCTCCGAAAAATAATAGCACAGGTAACAAAGTCGGGGTGCACGTTTTAACACATTTTCATCCTTTTGTGTACAGCTCTTCGTGAGTAGAAGAGTTACAAATAATACATGATGTGAATTAAGTAAAAATGGTGGCCATGTTTTTCAACCGATCTTACTCAAATTGCACAAATACTTGCTCATGTGACCCCTAAAGGTGTGTACCAAATTTTGTGGTAATTCGGCCAAACACTCTAAAATTACAGTGGAAGTTTTGAAGTGTATGATAAATTTCAACTTAATTTGATTTATGAGGGTTAAACTGTGGGGTTAAATAAGAGTAATCAATATGTCTGAAAAATAATAGCACAGGTAACAAGGTTTTGACACATTTTCATCCTTTTGTGCGCATTGCTTCAGAGGAAGAAGCGTTACCTTGAAGAAACAAATACATACATGATTTGAAAAAGCATGGACGGCGGCAATGTTATTCAACCAACCTTGCTCAAATTTGACACACGTGTGTGGGTCAGGCTCATACAGGTGTGTACCAAATCCACGGGGATTCCTCTAAACACTGTGGCTGTTTTGTGTGAGAAATTCAAGTCAACTCCACTTCTCAGGATTTAAGCGCCACCATGTGGTGAATTTGTCGGAAAAATAATAGCACATGCAACACAGTAGGGGTGCACGTTTTGGTAAATTGTCAGCCTCCTGGTTGCAGCGGTTCGGGAGCAGAAGCTCAAACAAACAACAAATATGGGCAAAATGAGGATACACCATGGGTTTTTATTCGGATGTGTTGACCTCCTTGCTTGTGGGCCTGACTGGAACATTATCCCCGTGGGCAGTGCACAGGAAATAAATGTGACATCTCCTCCGCTATTAAGCTCTTGGTCTTACCACTGGGAACGTTACTCATCCACCCCCAACCCAATCTTGCTTTTATCCCTTTTCCTTGCACCTCTGACAAATTCCACTTTTGTTATTTTCTTTTTTTAAAGTCTTATCAGATTTGGTTTCCCAGCACATCCACCGTCGAACGTGTCCTGAAAGCCCATTGAGAAGCACTCGGCCTCAACAGAGGTCGGCAGGGAGAAGATGGACGTGAGGGAGGTCATAGGGGGGCGGAGCTGACCTGTCAACATGTCAGGCACATGACAAGCACACACACACACCTGCTAATGAATTACCATAAGAAATCAATATGTTTTTACTTAGACCTACACATACACGCACACGAGTGCTGCTGCATCAATACAAACTGGTGTGTGCGTGTGTGTTTATCTGCATGTATAAAAGACCAGAGTGCGTGTCGGCCTGTCAAGATGATGGACATGGCTTTTCACGCACTCACAATCACTTGACAACTGACCCCCACCACCACCACTCATGCACACACTCCTCCTGTCTTTTTGGAATACGCTCCTCAGGGATCAGAGTAACACAATACCAAACAGGACACGCCAGAGGGGGGTCCCTGTCCAACGCAGACAAAAGAGTGTCGACTGGGAAAACACCACATCAGGCTCCCGGTTATCGCTGCGTGTTTTCCCAAACACACTGCATCCAAAAGTATTCCCTTTTCCAACAATTTGTTAGGTTGTGTTACAACCTTATTCCAAAATGGAATATGTTGATTTTGGGGATCACATAATAAGAGCAGGGAAAAAGTTATTTGGAAATGTTTGAAAATTTGTAAGAAAAAGTATTCACAGCCTTTCCCATACTTTGTTGCAATCACAGCCTCAAGTCTTTTCTGCACACCTATCTTTGGGCTTCGGCCTTCAAAGCAACAGGAAGTGGAAACAGGGCGCATCTGAGCTCAGTGCTTGTGCTCTAATGTTTGATGGCAAAGGTTTGACCTTTCCAGTTCTTTACTACTTTTTTTTACGAGGAGAATTGATTTGAAGGCCTCTTGGAGATGAATAAAGTTTCTGTCTAGCTATGGTCCGCCATGTTCGTCTTCGCTCAATGACAAAATGTAAAGGTGTGGTGTCCAAACTATTTGCAGTGAGGGCCACATAATGAAAAATGAATGATTTTGTAAATATACTCATAAGTTATATATAATCTGAGAAAAAATACTTGGTCATAAAGGTGAAAATACTTTTATTAGTATCAACTTCACTCTTGGCCCGTTTTTTCCCATTTTTGTAATTTTTTTTCAAATATTTCAACTTCTTGTAATATTATGACTTTATTCTCATAATATTATAACTTCCACCCAACCTAAATTTTCAACTATTACCATTTTATGTTATTTTGTTTATTTCTCATAATATTACAACCTACATTTTTTGTTTAGTATTTCAACTCTATTATACAAAATGATGAAATATACATCATATTATTTCAATAATATTATTAATTATGCTGTTATTTATGCTGATAGAATTCAGAATTTTTTCTCATTAGAATATGACTTTTTTTTAAAACTTTACAGCTGCTTTTTGTTTGTTTACATTTTTTAAATATTTCGACTTTCTCCTTATATAGTCTTCATAAGTTTATTTATTTATCATAAGTTTAGTTTATAAAAATTTTTATCTTAATGTTTTGACTATATTCTTGTAAATTTGCAGCTTTTTTCCCTGATTTTTGCCATTGTTGGTTTTTTCAATTTTCAAAATATTAAGCTAGTTAATTGGCTTTCTTTTTGTAAATTGATTCCCCATAATATTTGGACTTTATTCCCGTAAAGTTATACATTATCCCCCAACCTAATTTTCCAAAGATTACAAATGTATTTTATTTTATTATTATAACACCCTTACTTTTGTTAATACTTCAACTTTATGCTACTAAAACTATGTTATTTTTGTTATTGTCAAAAAGTTAAGACTTTTTTTCGTTACGTTGCAACTTTTTTCTCTAATATTTATGTTGCATTCTTAGTGTTCTTGTTTGATTCCATGTAAATGGAATGTTTAAAAACGGGCCGCACTTTGGGCACCCCTGTTTTTGTTTTTTTTCGTGGATTGAAGTCACTCTATGAACAGTATTATGGGCAACAATAATAGAACTTTAATAGCATAAAGTTGCAATATTAAAGAAAAAACTTTTTTTTTTTCAAAAGTTGTAATATTATGAAAAAAAACATAAAATCGCAATTTTTGGAAAATTTGGTTGGGGACAAATTATTTATAAATTATTATAATATTAATGCAATAAAGTCAAAATATTACAAGAAGAAAAATGTACAAAGAGGAAATTGAAATACTTAGAAATTTTTTTAAAAAACAGCAGCAAAAAAATCTAAAAAAGAATAAATATATATTTAGAAAAAAGTCATAAATGAAATTGTGCCCCCTATTGGTGAAAAATCATTTTCCATTACTGTAACCTTCGTTGCTGGTTCAATCCCCAGTCGTTGTGTAAGCCTTCTAAATCTGTATAATGTAAATACATTATAAACAACATTGCATAATAATACAACAAATAACGGCCTTACTCTTTAATATTTCAACTTTATGCTACTAATATGATGTTATTTTTAGATATTGACTTTTTCTCAATACATTACAACTTTTTTCTCTAATGTTTAGATTGCATTCTTAGAGTGTTTAAGAATGTTTAAGAACGAGCCGCACTTTGGACACCACTGTACCAAAAGCGGTTCCGTGGATTTAGGCGACTCTACGAGCAAGTCATTTAAACTGTGTGTGTTTCTACTCCTAGGTGACAGCGAGAGTGAGCTCATGGGCGGGGAGCCCATCTGTACAACCAAGGCATTTCTTGTTAACGTGCGGTGAAACATCAGCAGAGATGATATACAAATGATTATTGAAAAATATATATTTTTGCCAATTTCCCTGTGAAAGGAAACGACGGAGAAAGAGAAAAATGGCTGCCGTGTTTCCGTCTTGGCGGTGCAGGCGTGCTCTCCATCAGTGTGCGTTGATTGCATATTTCCATAATATTTACAAATGCATGCATAATAAACACACACACACACACACACACACTGGAACAGGGTTTTCTGGTGTGGACCAGCCAAATACACACATACCCGCAACCATAAAGCTGGGATGTCAAGTTTGGCTGACATTCCTTATTTATTAATGGAATATTTTTGTAGTTGTAGCTGTAGACTTTCTAAATATGTTTTTTAAACATTATTAGAGTCCTCTAGACATGAAAAAAACCCTGTAGTCAGTGCACATATAGTCACTTTTACACTCCTATCACCCGATATGATAGAGATAATAATACAAAATAGAACAGTTAAAACATGGAAAACAAATTTACAACCTTCTAAATACGCTTTTTAACATTTCTAGAGTGTGCAGACCTGAAATAACACCCCTACAGTATATTAGTATCAGTATATTATAGTAGACATAATAGGAGAAAATAAGATACTTAAGGCATAGAAAATTTGTTTACAACCTTCTAAATACGCTTTTTAACATTATTAGTGTGTAGACTTAGATAACACCCCTATAGTCACTTTTATACTTATTTTACCCATTTTAGTGGACATAATAAAAGAAAATAAGACAGATGAGTCATAGAACATTTGTTCACG
This sequence comes from Oostethus manadensis, assembly GCA_024372805.1. Taxonomy (NCBI): domain Eukaryota; kingdom Metazoa; phylum Chordata; class Actinopteri; order Syngnathiformes; family Syngnathidae; genus Oostethus; species Oostethus manadensis. Next base: position 95,211 of record QODF01000348.1, read on the forward strand.
AACTTTTTAGTGTGTAGACCTGGAATAACACCCCTATAGTGACCCTTACACTCCTATTACCCAACATAGTAGGCCTAATAGGAGAAAATAAAATAGTAAAGACATAGAAAATGTGTTTACAACCTCCTAAATATACTTTTTATGCTTAATAAAGTTTGTGGACATGAAATAACACCCTTATAGTCACCTTTACACTCCGTTTACCCAACATAATAGACATAACATCAAATAAGAATAGAAAACCTGTTTAGCGCCTTCTAAATATACTTTTTAACTTTGTTAAAGCCCTCTAGACATGAAATAGCACCCCTATAGCAGTCACCTTTACACTCCTTTTACCCATAATAGTAGACATAAATAAAATATTATGGGGATGAAGTCATAATTGCAAAGCAAATTTACGAGAATAAAGTGAAACACAAAAAAGCTGTAATCACGCAAGTAAGTCAAAATATTAAAACCAAAAAGTTGCAATTTTACGAGAATAAATTATCATATTATGATGGAAAATGATGTCATTTTAGGAGCATAGAGTTGAAAATGTGTTTTTTAGAAATAGTAATTGAATGAGAAGCGACTTACAGATGTAGTAGTACTCGTGCCCGGGCCGGAACTCGAAGCCCAGCGAGAATGGCGTGAAGAGCTGGAACTTCTCGGAGAAGCGCAGGGGCCCGTCGGCGCCGCTGGGGCGGTTGCACTCCCAACGCTTGAAGCCCCGCAGGCGGTGCTGGCAGGAAGTGTAGCCCTCCTGGTTGACCATGAAGAGGATGTAGCGCTCCATGCGGCCGTGGTTGGGAGGCCCCTCGTAGTAGGGGCAGTAGATGTCCAGGTAGTCGTTGATGTTCACCGCCACCCGGTACTCCCCGTGCCAGAACCTGGAGAAGACGGCACAGAAGGGGCGTTGAGATGTCGTCATCGGTTGGGCAGCTTTTTGGGTGGAACATGAGATTGCAGCACGTAATAAATCCTGTAATCAAAATTCAAGCTACGCTCCGCTTTCTTGTGTCAAGCTCAAAACTTTATGAAACAAACAATCGTCACGTGTCATTGGGGAAGATGTCGACACTACCAATGTCAGTTCTTAGGACATGTGATGGGCGATACCACACAATCGGAGCTTGGTATCACCAATACCAACAGCGCTACTTTGCCAAAGCACCAGTTGATGAAATAAATCAAACACCAGAACGATCAGTCAACACTTACATCAAATATACAAAAATACTTCTGTATACACACGTATATAAAGTGTATATTTGGCCCACTCACTAACTCTAATTTACTACACTTAGAATTAGACGGACTCGGGGGTGTCCAAAGTGTGGTCCAAGGGCCACTTGAGGCTCGGCACTGTTTTGTATTGGCTCATGGCATATTCTAAAAATAGAATTAAACAAGAAAACTGAAAAAAACAGCAGCAAAAATGTATAAAAAGTTAGGACAATTTTGCAGAAATGAAATTAAAATATAAGAGAAGAAAAAGTAGCATTTTGTAGCAAAATTGTAATATTATGAGGAACAACAGCACAACTTGAATAGCATAAGGTTGCAATATTAAAGAAAAATGTGTTTCTTTCTTCAAAAGTTGTAATATATTGAAAAAAAACTTAAAATTACAATCTTTGGAAAATCAGGTTGGGGAAAAAGTTATAATATTATGGCAGTAAAGTAAATATAGTAAATATTACAAGAAGAAAATTTTACAAAAAGAAAATTAAAGAAATTGGAAAATTAAAAAAACAGCAGCAAAAAGGTACAAGAATAAAGGCAAAATTAAAAAAAAGAAAAAATAAATATATTGATAAAAAAAGTCATGTAAATGAAATGGTGGTGAAAAATCATTTTCAATCATAGCTCAAGTAATAGAGTGGCTGTCTTCTAAGCTGGTGGTTGCTAGTTCAATCCTCAGTCCTTGTGTAAGCCTTTTAAATGGACTGTTTATATTTCAACAATCACCCTAATGAGGATACGCGGCATTGAAAATGGATGGATGGATTCTTCATATACTAACATTTTAAAATCCACACTTTTTAGTCTGTTTAAAACAAATGAGACAACTTGAAGGGTGCCCCCTACTGGTGAAAAACCACTTTTCATATTTAGTTACGGTAACATTCCTCCTACTCTACAGTGACATGGCTAAAGTGGTCTCCCAATAAGAATCTTTAAACATTTTACATTGCAGCATTTCAAATTCTACTATTTTTAGTCTGCAAAAAAGAAATGGAAAAATTAAATGGTGACCCATACTGGCAAGAAAAACGAATGTTATATTTTCCGTGACTAAAACTTCACCTGCTCGACATGACTCAGGTGGGAGACTGATGTGGTTGCTGATTCCGTCCTCGGTTGGATAGGTAGATATCAATTGGGAAGACTATTGGAAAAGGCTGAATTCAGCTTCCTGCCAGACAAAGGACATCTTCTTTCTGCCATCACGGTGCATCGTTACAATGAACCCAATAGGCCCCCCAGCTCCCATTCACTGGGAACACCCGGTCAATAAACTTCTACTTTTTCAATAAATATGTAACGCTTTGCAGAAAAAACAATCCTGAAGACTTTTGATCAGAAGAAGAAAAGACCATAAAATAAATCAATGAGGATCCCTCGCGGCAAAATTTGCTCGCCGGCTATTTCGGTTTTAATGAAGCCACGCTTCATCGCAGATGATTAGCATGTTGAATGGAAGCGGGGGGGCTAACGCGCGTCACCAAGTTGATGTGATGAATAGAAGCGGGTCAAATTGTTATCGGAGAGGAAATACAAGAGCAGCGCGTAAACGTGGCGGAGATGTTCCTGGTAAAGGAAGTGCAGCAGGTACCATATGGCAAGATGCCACTGGACCCCGTGCTGGTGAAGGAAGTGCGGCTAACATATGGCAAGATGCCTCATCCCCGTCCAACGTCTTCTTCAATGAACAAAAACATCAACATATGGCGGGAATTGTCCCTCAACGTGGTAAAACGTCTTCATGAACGCGTCGATGCCAGCGATGATTTATGCCAACTTTGCTGTTTTCAAAAAGTCCCATGCCTGGTCGCTGCTTTTAATACGGATGGCGGTGTTGAACACAAACGAGGTCTCATTTCTTTAATTGAGAGGCCTTAATTGGAAGTAGGCAATACCTAGAAACTGAAAACTCATGACAGTATACCCTTGCTTTTCGCAATCACGGTCTGTTTTCTGATTTTTGTATGTAAAAAAAATGACATCTGGTAAACAAATGTGTTAATAATCGCCATAAATAAGAAGAGGCATCCTTGGAAGGAGTCGACAACTAGAAACTGAAAACTCATGACAGTAGACCCCTGCTTTTGTTTTCTGCTTTTTGTGTGTAAAAAAAAAAAACATCTGGTAAATAAATGCACTAACTATCACTGTAAATCACAAAAATAGACATGAATTGGAAGTATCAGCATCTAGAAACTGAAAACTCGACAGCAGATCCCTGCTTTTCATGAACCAGGTTCTGTTTCTGGGGGCCGCACGGTGGATGAGTGGGTGACAGATTGGCCTTACAGTCAGGAGGTTCAGGGTTTGAATCTCTGCTAGGCATCTCTGTGTGGCGTTTGCATGTTCTCCCCGTGCATGCGTGGGTTTTCTCCAGGTACTCCGGTTTTCGCTCACATTCCAAAACATGCTTGTTAGTTTAATTGGTGACTCTAAATTGTCCATCGGTGTGAATGTGAGTGTTTGTTTGTCTATATGTGCCTGTGTGTGGCTGGCGACCAGTCCAGGGTGTACCCCGCCTCCCACCCAAAGCCAGCTGGGATAGGCTCCAGCATACCCGTGACCCTAATGAGGATAAGCGGCATAGAAAATGAATGAATGAAAAAAACAAAAATTACTTAGAGTCAATAAATGTGGTCATTATTGCTGTAAACCACAAAGAAAGGCGTTAATTAGTTGTTCATTAGATAACGAGAAACTGAATACTCAGCAACAGTAGAGCCCGTCTATTTCCTGAGTTCTTCTCATGTAAAAAAATATATATATATGTAAATGAAATATGGTAAATAAATTTGCTAATTATAGACTAAATCACAACAACTAATTGTTCTTAATGTAAAAAGTATGAAAATGGTATATGTAGGCCATAATTAGAAACTGAAAACTCATTACAGTAGATCCCCGCTGATCACAAACAATGTCTGTTTCCGGATTTAAAAAATGGAAATAATGTGGAAATTGCATACATGGTAAATAAAGGTTCTAATCGAAGCCGTAAATTGCAAAGTATTGGAAGTCGTCAATAACTGGAATGAAAGCTTAGGATTGGATTAAATACAGTAGCGCCATGTTTAGCGTGTGCTTTTGAACAGGAAGGTGGAAATACTCGCAGTATGTGTGTGAAAAGAATGATGCGCGCGAGAGCTCGCCAAAGTGCATTATTGTGTCGCTGTGTGAGCGCCGCGCGTGTTTATTTCCAGAGGACGCTCCTCGGAAGGAAGAATTGCACGCTCGCTTGAAAGCGTGCACACACCTGAGCGCTCGCACTTTGGCATATCGGGAATTCAAGTCGGAGAAAAGTGGGGCGGCGAGCGCGAGCGGCTAATGCGTCTTGGCACGTTGACCGAGCAGCGTGCGGCGCCCGAATCCACTCCATCGTCAGGCCCCATCAGAAGGGAAAAGTCAGAAGAAAAACCACAGATGATCAATGTTTGCTTCTTTTACCGATATCTGATATCGCCCGGCACATTTTGTCTCAATAAAAACCATGACCAATAGAACGAGAGCCGGCTGGCCCACTAGACAACACAGTAATCCCTCGTTTATTGCAGTCGGTTGCTTCCTGACCCGATCGAAGTAAGTGAAATAGAATTCCTTATTTAGTAACGGAATAGCATAGAGAACCTGTTTACAACCTTCTAAATATGCTTTTTAACATGATTAGAGCCCTCTAGACATAAAATAACACCCCTATAGTCACCCTTACACTCCTATTACCCAATAAAGTGGAAATAATACGAGACAAATTAGACATGAAGAAGAAATGGAAAAAAAACTGTGTCAATTTTATGAGAATAACGTCCAAATATTAAGAGAAAAGAAGTCATATTCTGACAAGAAAAAAGTTGTACTACTGCAATATTATGAGAAAAAAATGTCACTTTGGTAGCACAGACATGAAATATTAGATTATTTTGTTGTAATCAAGCAAAACAAAAGAGTTGGAATTTGTTAGGGTTAAGTTATAATAAGTACAAGGGTGAAGTTATAATATGATGGAAATAAAGCACAAAATATTATAGGAATAAAGTCACAATATTATGATACGAAAATTTGCAAAGATTATTTATGAAAGAACTTTAAAAGCAACAACGGCAGAAATGGAAAAAAAGCTGTAATTTTATGAGAATAAAGTCAAAATATTATGAGAAAAAGTCAACGCCTGACAAGAAAAAACAATCTCAATTTTATGAGCAAAAACTTCTTGTGGAGGCTCTCAGTCCTCCAGGTGTTATTCATAGTAGAGATCTGAATCGTCGACTGGACTGGGTAGTAGAGTTGCAGACGTTTGGCTTCTTTTCGCAGAGCCTACTCAGCTAGAGTCTTCGGTACAAAGAAGCCCAACTAAGTCCACAGGTTTGGAGATTTTATAGCCTTGACTCCTCTTGACGGAATAAGCTCCTCCTGAGGGGGAGTGTTCTGCTGAGAGGAGTGGCACGTTCCCACATACTCGTTTGTTTCACCATATTAGCATGGCCTTTGTTAGGAGCGCCCTGATACTGGGACTACATTAGCATTAACATGGGCCTACCGCTCCCTGGATCTGATATTATAGGGGCGAGGGGGGGTTGGATTAGTAATGCAACCCACCATCTCGGTCGAGACCGGATCTATGCATCTTGACAAAATAGGCTTCTTTCACCCCTCTTTCAACCCAGCGCTTTTCCCTAGCTAAACTCTGGACCCCACTGTCTTCAAAAGCGTGGTTTGCGGCCTTCACATGTAGATGCACTTCTGACTGTGGGCCGCTGCTGTTCTGCCTCCGGTGTTGTGCCATTCTTTTTCTCCCCTAAACCTCCCACATAGCTACTGGAGTAGCTATCCCTTATGTGGGACGGCTACCAGTATCAGGTAGCTCCTTCCAAAGGCCGTGCTCATTTGGTGAAACAAACAAGTGTGTAGGAAGGTGCCACTCCTCTCAGGAGAACACACCCCCTCAGGAGGAGCTTATTCCGTCACGAGGACTTACTGCTTCTCTGTAACAAAGACCTGAGCTGATGAAGCCTCTGAGAATAAAAGCAAAACATCCGCAACTCTCTACACACTCCAGGCGATGATTCAGATCTCTACTACTGTAAATTTGCAAAATTATGAGAAATAATAATGTCATTTCGGACATTTCACTTTCTTCAAGCCGTAATAATATGCAAAACAAAAATTAGGTTGGGGAAAAACTAATAATATTATGGGAATAAAGTCCAAAAAGTACAGCAATCAAGTCACAATATCACGAAAAGAAAATGTCTGATTATTTCAGAGGGAAACGGTACCAGGAAAATGTGAAAAAAGGTATTAATAAGGGGCTTTTTCAGCTATGTGTTAGCATATTTACATGTCGTCTAAACGCCAACGTGGCAAAGTGCACCATGTGGCCCCCCATGGAGGACGACGTTTGGCCAGCCCTGCTTTATTCCGCCTGCTCTTCCTCCAGCTGACCTCCATCATCTCTCCCCTCCTCACATTCCAAACCATCCGATTTTTTACTGCCTTGTCCTACTTCCCATTCCACCCCCAGCATCAACAAATCCCCCCATTAAGTGTTTCATTGCACCTGATTGGTAGCAGGGAAGACTGAGCCCGGCTCCCCCCGGCCCGGATCAATGCCTCCAAATGATCTGTTCACGCGTCCCCTTCGGCCTCGGCAGAACTCGTCAACCACCGTCCCCACCCCCTCCCCGACCGGCCGCGTCCGGCGAGGCATGAAGGCGCTCATTTCACATCCAGCTCGCTTCCTGATTTGCCCCCCGGGAGAACCACGGCCGCCTTTGGGGAAGGATAATTCGTCCCAAAGCCGAAAATCCAGCCAGTGTTTCGAGCCCAAATGTCTCCATCGCAGCTAATCAATTCCTGCCAAGATGAAGGACTGAATTTATTTAAGGAAGGCCTTCAGTTAGGTGCCGGTTGGATAGCAGATGCTGCGCAGCTAACAGATCTGCTCACGTTACATTCCTTGCAAGATGTTGCTCTTCTTTTCTGCCTTCGCTGCCTTCAATTCATAAATGCGTATTTGCAAATGAATCCCATAATTCTACCACTTTTTGTTTTTGTTTTTACCCAAGTGGCTAACACCAGCAGAGGCGCTCCTGGCTCGGTTTTACTCTCACTGTGCTCGGGGGTGTCGCGTTCCACCTTCTAAAAACACCATTCAACAAGAAAACTGGAGAAAAAGACATCAACAGCAAAAATGGAAAAAAAAACCTGCTGTAATTTTACAATAAAGTCAAAATATTCAAAGAAAAAACGTGTTATTTTATAAGAAAAACATTCAATTTTGAGGAAATGTGAGAAGCATCAATTTGAAATGTTTTTTATTAAAAAACAAACAAAACAACAAACGAAGAATTGTTTTTAGGAACATTTGCCTGCGGAAAAAGGAGAATTAACAAGAAAAAGTGGACTTTTTATGAGAATAACGTAATATTTTGAGGAAAAATAATTTCATTTTAGAAACACAAAACAGGAAATATTTAATGAAAAAGCTGTTTTTTTAGTCATAGTATTATGAAAAACAAAACAATAAATGATGCTACAATTTTGGGAAAATTTGGTTGGAGAAAAATATAATATTATGGAAAAACTGTCAAAATATTTCAGGAATAAAGTCAGAATTACAAAACAATTGACAAGAAAAAAGCCAAAATGAAACTAAACTAAATTAATAGGGTTGCAATTTTTCAAAAATGTGGCGGCAGAAAAAGTTATGATATTAGAGAATAAAATATTATGGGAACAAAGTTATAGGTAGCAAAAGCAATTTACAAAAAAAAGTTGCAATAGTAAAAACAGCTGTGAATAAAAACAAAATATCATCTTATTAAGTCATATTATAATTGGAATGTAAGGAGGCAAAGAAGTCGCAATTTTACTAGAATACATTTGTAATATTATGGCAAAAGGAGAATAAAATTAAAAAATATTATGGAAATAAAGTCATTACGAGAAAAAAATGCACACAAAAATAGTTGAATGGTTGGAAAACCTTTTGGCAAAAAACAGCCGTAAAGAGAGTCAAAATATAAAAAAACATTTTACTCTATTGAGAAAATCAATGTCTCGATTTGACCACATTAAAGTCGTAATATTATAAGGAAAAGAATCACGTCGTTTTAGCAAAATAGAGTTGAAATATATATATTTTTTTAAAGTTGTGTTATTTTTAAAAGTCGTAATATTGTGAGAAACATTGTGGATGTGTTATTTCATGTCTTATGATGTTAGCAAGCATATTTAGAAGATGGTAAACTACCAAACTCCTCCACTTGCCAATAAGGAATCCTACTTATTTGCTTATTTGGACTACACAAGATGGACAAAAAGAGTAAATAAAGCAGCTTCCGTTCCCTTCTAAAAAGTGATAGTCAAGTGTGTGTCAAGGTGAAAGTTATGTTTGTGCAATGATGATCAGCTCCAGGATGAGTAAAGACAGCCTGGATTTACCTGTAAGTAATGTGGCAGTTGGAAGATGTCTGTGAAAAGCTAATCTATCTACAAGAATCCCCCACAAAGTCCTTCTGTTAAAAAAAGGCATGTGCAGAAGAGGTTACAATTTGCCAAAGAGCACATCAACTGCCCTAAAGAGAAATGGAGGAACATTTTGTGGACTGATCAGAGTCAAATTGTTCTTTTTGGGTCCAAAGGCCGCAGACAAACTCTGAATTGAATCCACAGTACACAGTGAAGACAGTGAAGCATCATGACATGGGCATGTTCCTCCTACTATTTATCCCATAGCAGGGATCATGGATGAGGTTGCATATGTCAGAATACTTGAAGAGGTCATGTTGCCTTATGCTGAAGAGGACACGCCCTTGAAACCAACAAGACCATCACCCCCAACACACTAGTAAACCAGCACCATCTTCTTATGTTCTTATGTTATGGAGGGGCCGGCCCGATCCCCAGACCTTCATCCCATGGAGAACTTGTGGGCTGACATCAAAAATGCTGTTTGTGAAGCAAAAGCAAGAAATGATGAATTGTGGAATGTTGGTAAAGAATGTTGGAGTGGAAGAACATCTGAGGTGGTTGAGTCCACGCCACACAGATGTGAAGCACGTATACAAAACGAAATATTAGTTTAGTCATTCACAGGATTGTCAAATCCTACAAAGAAAAATTAGTTTGGAGTTTGTCAAGTCAACAGCAGACACTGCTATTTTTTGGAACAACTAATTGGCCAATTGCACGGCCTTAAGAGCGTGCATATCATGAGTGCTGGCTCTTGTTTTCTGAGAATCTAATGCAGCTACTGGTACCTTGTTTGCCATGCAGTAATAATGCAAATATACTAATAACAGTACTTCATCTGGTTACTCACACTGGACTGCTATTATTCGGAACTGTAGATGCCACTTAGTGTGCGTTTGCAGATCAATTGTCGCTCTTTTTCATTCTGCTCCAAAACCCGCCAATCATCAGGAGATGGCTTATCAGGAGGTCCTGGTAAATCCTCCCAGGTCCTTACCCAAAGCAACAACCGGAAAGGAGGCAAGCAGCTACAAACCGTGGCTTCCAGTGCTGTGGATATTATGAAACGTTTACGCTAGCGTTCTTGGCCCGGATGAAGAGCACCCATTAGGCTGGTAATACCTGACCTGAAGTCTCAACTGAACCCTTTACGCGGACTAGTCAGGCAGGGGGTGCACGTGCTTGAAACAGGACAAGTGGGACGTCTTACATGCTGTAATTAACAACACAAGCAACGCGAGCGGTAATGAGCTTGTTGGGGTTGAACAACATCAGGAGGTTGCCTACAGCCACAGCCTAATGAAGGCCTGGCGCCTTTGTCGCCGCTCGATGTACTCACTAATAGTCAGAAGGCAAGCAATAAAAAACAATAACAATAATGACATTTTTTGTACGTTTTCGTAGGAGCGTCTGTATGTCCACATGTAATAGTGTGTGTGGGTGTGTGCGTGTGTGGGAGTGTGTGTCCCAACGTTTCTTATTTATGGATTTTTTTTTCATGTGAACCCTTGAATTTTAACAACAGAGGATAAAGACATAACCATGACAACCAGGTCATGTGATTGTAAGCACGTCAACAACAGTCACACATATTTTTTGTTTTATAAGCTGTTATTATTATTCTATTTTCATAATACTGTATATTATTCAACAACAACAATAATCATGATGATATAACGATGATGATGAATTAATAATCATGATGATATAATGATGATGATAAATTAGTAATCATGATGATATAATGATGATGATAAATTAATAATCATGACGATAACGATGATGATAAATTAATAATCATGATGATAACGATGATAAATTAATAATCATTACGATAACGATGATGATAAATTAATAATTATGATCATATAACAATGATTATAAATTAATAATCATGATGATAACGATGATAATAAATTAATAACCATGATCATATAAAAGATGATTAAAAATTCATAATCATGATGATAACGATGATGATAAATTAATAATCATGATGATATAACGATGATTATAAAATAATAATCATGATGATAACGATGATCATAAATTAATAATCATGATTATATAAAAGATGATCATAAATTAATAATCATGATGATATAATGATGATGATAAATTAATATTCATGATAACGATGATAAATTAATAATCATGACGATAACGATGATGATAAATTAATAATCATGATGATATAATGATGATGATAAATTAATAATCATGATGATAACGATGATAAATTAATAATCATGATGATATAATGATGATGATAAATCAATAATCATGATGATAACGATGATAAATTAATAATCATGACGATAACAATGATGATAAATTAATAATCATGATTATATAAAAGATGATTATAAATTTATAATCATGATGATATAATGATGATGATAAATTAATAATCATGATGATAACGATGATAAATTAATAATCATGATGATATAACGATGATGATAAATTAATAAACATGATCATATAACGATGATGATAAATTAATAATCATGATCATATAACGATGATAAATTAATAATCATGATGATATAACGATGATGATAAATTAATAATCATGATAATATAACGATGATGATAAATTAATAATCATGATGATAACGATGAT
>QODF01000348.1:107510-117765 GCA_024372805.1 Oostethus manadensis
GTTATTTACCAACAAGTCAGTTCTTCCCATTTGCTGTATTTGGGCGCCAATTTTCCTGACGGTAGCGAAGAATCCTCCTCATATTTTCCAAAAGCAGGGCGGCCGTGCGCTTGATAGACTTCCGCGGTTCGGGCCCGTCTGGCAGCTTCTTCAGCGAGGCGTCGGCGGCCCCTTCCTTGTTTACGCCCGACAGCGTCTCTCCCGGACCAGCAACAGAAACAAAAGAGCTCATCCCGCTAGCTTGGGGAAGGCGGGAAAGAGAAAGTTCCCAAGTTTTGTCAGAAACTGCTCTTTTCACCTGTTTTCACGCTGCTAGCCTCTTCGCTAACTGCCCTGTGAGCTTGCATGAAAGCTGGCTGTCAGGTACATGCTAATGCTCATGCTAAGCAGCTGTAAATTCTGAATAGCCATTTTGTTAGCACGTTAGCATGCTAGCATTCTGTTTTCTTCATGGGGGGGCAGGGAGTGTAAATGTGAAATTATTTTCAGAAATAGTTAAAATATAAATGAAAAACTATCAAACATTGTTACAGTATTATGAATATTATGAAGTTTTTGCTGGGATAGGCTCCGGCATACCCGCGACCCGAACGAAGATAAGCGGTATAGAAAATGGATGAACGATTTAAGTGACGTTTTTTGACAGCATGGCGTGATTATGCTATACTGTAAATTATAGACATATACAGTGTTTACATTCTCTTCCATGCTGCATGATAAAGCAGCACGTTAGCATGCTAACATTCTTCTTTTGTGTACTTGCCAAAATCGGATTGGACCGGTCGTGTAAACGTTACATTATTTTCAAAAATGACATAAAAAAAATATATCAAATAATAGGCAATGTTTTATTTATGTTTAAAAGGTGTGGATTTAAGTGACATTTGTAGCACTGCATGAACTGTCCTATAAGCTACAAGGACTTTCTATTTACGTTTACATTCTGTTCCAAGCTACATGCTAACGTGGCCATGTTAGTTAGCTCTTTAGCATGCTAGCTTTTTTGTAAACCTGCCAAAATGGGATTTTTTGTGGGGTGGCTGGTAGTGTAAATGTTAAATTATGTTCATAAATAGCTCAAAGATAGGTAAAAAATATGAAAATACATACAATAATAGCGCATGTTTGTATATAGTTGAAGTTTTGATTGAAGTGACGTGGTTATAGTAGTAGATAAAAGTATAACAAGAGTTAATAAATCCAAATCAAGCTTTACATTCTATTGACTAGCAGCAAAACGATACATGAACACATCACAGCACACAAATTTGGCACACGCCTCTTGGGACCTGATGAGCACGAGTGTGTCAAACCTGAGCTGGATTGGTGGAAAAACGTCCAACAAAACGTCCTTTTCAGAGTTTGCCGCTAATTGGCCGAAAGCCATTGAGCGCGTGTCTAAAAAGGATAAAAGTCGGAGCATGTCTGTATCACACGAACGCCGGCGTGTCCTACAAAGCATTTCCAGCTCAACCCGTAGGGGGCGCCCCAAATGTCCATTCTATTCTGGTGGGGGGGTGGGGGTTGCTGGATGTGGCCGATGGGATTGTGGCTTACATGACTAGGAGTGTACGGCGCATGACTTCAGTACCCTGAAGGCTTTGCTACGCGTACTAATACACTGACACGGTTATCGGACCGAACTAATCCGGTCTGGGGACTGATATGACCCCTTTCACGCCTTGCTAACCTCGCCTCAACTATTCATTAAAAAAAACAAACCACAATTTAAAACGTCCTCCTGCCAGATAGCATCCATGGAAGCTCCAGGCGGAGGTTCACACTCTCTCCCTAAAAACCATTTGACCCATTTTCCCAGCAGGGAAACGTGCGACATCACGGGCGGGGGAGGGAATCAAAACAAAGCGTTTGGATTCTGTTCGCTGGCGAGGAAGCGCTTTTTGGGAACGTCTCAGTAAACGAGTCTGCACTGACACAATGCAAAAAGAAAAGGTAAACGACCGAAAGGAAGCGGTGGAGGATGCAAAAGAAGTGTGAAGCCGGCAGAACGGGAACGTCACGGAGGAAGCAATTAAGGAAGAAAGCGAGGATTAGACGGCCAAAAAAACTAAACAAAAACAAAGCAATACAAACAAGAAAAGAAAGAAAGAAATAACAAAAGCAAAAATGGAAACATCTGCAATAATTTTACAAAATATTAAGAGAAAAAAGCAAATAAGCAATTTTATCAAAAGCAACAAAAAAATGTATTGCGGTTGCAGAAAAACCATATTTTCATAATTTTTAAAAACCTTTTACAACAGGAAAGTTGGAATGAAAAAAATGGGGAAAAAACAGAGAAAAGTAAAATTACATTTCACGAGATTAAACTCCTAATATGAGGAAAATCAGGTCATGTTTGTGTCATCAAGTTGGAATACTGAAGAAAAAAAGTCGTATTATGAGAAAAATAAATCCGAGAACAAAATGTACAAGAAAAAAGTTCAAATACTTGGAATATTTTTATAAAAAGAGCACAAGTTTTAAAAAACAACTTTATGAGAATGAAGTCCAAATATTAAGAGGAAAAAGTTGTAATCTAACGAGACAAATGTTTTGATCGAAATCAGTTTTACATCCACAATTGTAATAACATCTTTTTAGTTGCATTAAGCTGAATTAAAAAAAATTGTAATATTATGAGACAACACAACAACAAATAAAGTTGTAATTTTTTTTTTAATAAGGTTGCAGACAAATGTCTAAAAAAACAGTAAAGTCATAAATTGGAGAAAAAAATTGCAAGAAGAAAGTTGAAATTCATGAAAAAATTTTCAACAAGCAACAACAGAATTGGAAAAAAAAAACTGACTATGAAGTCAAAATATTAAGAGAAAAAAGTCAACAATAATAAAGTTGCAATTTTACATGAATAATTCAAATATGAGAAAATAACTAATAAAGTCATAATTTGTGGAAAATTAGGTTGCTGACATTTTTTTAATGAAGTCAGAAAAACATTTACAAGAAGAAAGTTAAGATATTTGGAAAATAAAATAAAAAAAACAGTGGAAATTGAATTTTTCGAGAGGAAAAAAGTTGCAAAGAATAAACTTTTTATGAGGAAAAAGGGAGGCCTCCGGACGAGATGCCCGAGCCACCTCAACGGGCTCCTCTCCAAGGTCCAAGGAGCAGCGGCTCTAGTCTGAGCTCCTCCCGGATGGCCGAGCTCCTCACCCTATCTCTTAGGGTGAGTCCAGCCACCCTACAAAATAAATTCATTTGTGCCGCTTGTATCCGCGATCTCCTTCTTTCGGTCTTGACCTAAAGCTCATGAGCATAGGTGAGGGTGGGAACGTAGGTGCAAGGATAAATTGAGCTCTCCTCCCTGAGCCACCTCCTTATCGTGGTGGAGGAGTTTGCGTGTCCCAATGATCCTAGGAGCTAAGTTGTCGGGGGCTGTCATGCCCCTGGTTGGGTCACCCATGACAAACAGACAAAGAGTGTCTCAATAGACCCCGTTGATGCACAATAACAATGGACTTCGTTTTCCCTCGCCCGGACGCGGGTCACCGGGGCCCCCTCTGGAGCCAGGCCCGGAGGCGGGGCACGATGGCGAGCGTCTGGTGGCCGGGCCTGCACCCATGGGGCCCGGTCGGGCACAGCCCAAAAAGGTAACGTGGGTCCCCCTCCCATGAGCTCACCACTCGTGGGAGGGGCCAAAGGGGTCGGGTGCTAAGTGAGCTGGGTGGCGGCCGGAGGCAGAGGCCTTGGCGGTCCGATCCCCGGATACAGAAGCTAGTTGTCGGTACGTGTAATGTCACCTCTCTGGCGGGAAGGAGCCTGAGCTGGTGCGTGAGGTGGAGAAATTCCGGCTAGATATAGTCGGACTCACCTCAATGCACAGCAAGGGCTCTGGAACCAGTCCTCTCGAGAGGGGCTGGACTTTATTCCATTCTGGTGTTGCCGTCAATGAGCAGGGGTGGCAATTCTTGTTGCCCCCCGACTCCAAGCCTGCACGTTGGAGTTTAACCCAGTAAACGAGAGGGTAGTTTCCCTACACCTTCGGGTGGGGGGACGGGTCCTGACTGTTGTTTGTGCTTATGCACCAAACAGCAGTTCAGAATACCCGCCCTTTTTGGAGTCCTTAGAGGAAGTACAAGAGAGTTCTCCTTCATGGGATTCCATTGTTCTGCTGGGTGACTTCAACGCTCATGTTGGCAACGACAGTGAAACCTGGAGAGGTGTGATTCCTGATCTTAACCCGAACGGTGTCTTGTTGTTGGACTTCAGTGCTCGTCACAGATTGTCTATAATGAACACCATGTTCAAGGGTGGCTGGGCTCTCCCTTAGAGATAGGGTGAGAAACACTGTCATCCGGGAGAGACTCGGAGTAGAACCGCTGCTCCTCCGCATTGAGAGGAGCCATATGAGGTGGCTCGGGCATCTGGTTAGGATGCCTCCCGAACGCCTTAGGAACGCCTTTCAGGGCACGTCCAACCGGTAGGAGGCCTCGGGGAAGAACCAACGACACGTTGGAGACACTTGTCTCTCAGCTGGCCTGGGAACGCCTCGACATCCGCTGGGAAGAGCTAGACCAAGTGGCCGGGAAGAGGGAAGTCTGGGCTTCCCTGCTTAGGTTGCTGCCACCGTGACCCGACCTCGGATAAGCGGAAGAAAATGGATGGATGGATAAATTGAGCTCCCCCCGTGAATCACCACCTTATTGTTATGGACGGGAGGGTTGGGTGCCCGAGTGATCCTAGGGACTATATGCCCCAGGTGGGGTCTGCCAAGGCAAACAGGTCCTAACGAATGGGATTCAGTCGACCTCTATCAATAAACACAAGAGGAGGAACGACACCTCCCTCGGAGGTGGGACACCTGGGTCTCTACCTGGAGCCAAGCCCGGGGGAGGGGCTTGCAGTCCGCATGTGCGCTAGCTCCAAGCTTTACAGTAAAAGCCCGGTAGGTGGATCTCATATCTTATAATGAAGAGAATGCAAATTGGAATGTTCTTCACATTAAAGAGTCTGGGTGGAGCTTCTGGGAGGGTAAGGCTGGTATGCATCGTGCCAGGATTTAGGGAAAGTTGATTTGGGGGCGGAGCCGTATCAGACGCCGTCACTCCATGCGCACATCACGTCTCCTTCAGCCATCTTGTCTTTATGCCTTTATGGTTGAGGACATCATGACTGCTGACAGATGAGGGTCAGGCGTGTTTGTTTGTTTTGCGTGACGAGAAACTAAATGTGTAATCCGCTGAATGTATTCTGGTCTTTTTGAAAATAAAAAATACAAACAAAAAAGTGAGCACAAAGCCCGACTGGGAGCCCTCAGGCCCGGTTCAGCATTTGCTGTCTTATCTCAGAACCTCGGTCCTGAATGAACATCGAAACCCAACGCCACCCCACCCCCGCCCCCACCCTTCCACCCGAAATCAAAATAGCAGAGAGGAAAGTGAAGCCGGGAGTGTAGGATGGGGGTGGTGGTACCCTGGGAACCGGATACAGGGCTTACAGAAGATGTCTCCTTGTTTGTTTCCTAACGTCACCTTCCTGTGTGTGTGTGTGTGCGTGTGTGTGTGTGTGTGTGTGTGTGTCATCACTTAGAGCCATGTATGAATAATGGAGGACGAGGGTTGGGTTTGGGTTGAAGGATCTGTCGCATTTTGTGCACACAAATCAAATGGACTCTAACTGGATTATAATGGCCGAAGCCATAGCTGCTCAATAGAAAGCCTTCTACTCCTGACCTGTTGCTCTCTAAACGGTGAAAATTGGTCAAACCGGGTATACCTGCTATGTTGCCAGTGCTATTATTTTTCTGACAAATACAACCAAAGGTGGCGCTGTTATTCAACTCCGGAGTTGTCTTGACACACTGCAGAAAGCGCTCTACAAAACACCGACTGTAATTTTAGCGTGTTTAGCCCAATCAGAACCAAATTTGGTACACACCTCGAGGGCACTGGTGAGCACATGTGTGTAAAATCTGAGCAAATTCGGTTGAAATACATGGCTGCCATCTGGCGAAACGCCTTAATTTAGCAAATAATTGTCCATAAGTCACTAAGCATTTCTCTAATGATTCAGACCTGGGCCAAGAATTTTGACAGCAACCCTTAGGGGGCACCATAACTGTCAATTACATGACACGGGGTTTCGCAGCGGTAATCAATCATTTTTCAAACCCTTCACTCCACTAGTCGTGTTAACTTACATTTGTCCCATTGAAACAATGTTTGGTTCAAAAATCACGTAAGGTAGATTAGAATGTGAGGGTGAATTCTTGTGATTGACAGGTGGCAAACCCGCCTCTCCTTCAAAGAAAGCCAGCGGGGATTGACCCTGGATTCCCCCGTAAGCCTGATCAGGATGGAGGAGTCTAAAAATAAACGTAAGGTGACATCATGCAGTAAAAAGCAACGATGAGTCGGTGATGTCACTGTCCTTTCGTCATAGTGCGGTATGAAGACCAATAACGCTGCCGATACGCCAAAACTCTGGAAAACATGAATTCAAAGCAGAATAATGTTGGCGAGAACATCTCAACACCTGACGCGATCATGCAAACAAAAGCCTATTCTCTTAATATTTTGACTGTATTCTTGTCACGTGACTGCGGATTTTTACTCTCAGGAGTCCGCCATGTCTGGCCGCGATGACGCACACACACAGACGCTCAGTGTGCAGACTTCAAGTTAGTGGTTAAGTTAGCAGTATTTCCACCTGCATTTCCGTGAAAGTCTGCTTCTCCATTGTCAATGCAATCAAACCTCTTTAAATATGGCCGCCACTTTCACTTTGTATGGCAAAGTGGAGGCGGGAAAGTATGGCGTCGCAGCCACGCCAACCTTTTTTCAGCGTATGTTCAGTATGTTCGGCGCGAATGTGACGCCAAACGAGCTCGCTGTCCGTAGCGCAAGTGACCCACGCTGAAGGTCAACTTCAAACCACCGTCATCACTTCCTGTCCGCCCCCCATTCAGCACCCCTAGCACAGAAACACATTTACAGCAACACACACGAGTGCAAGTTTTATTCATGTTTTGACAGTTGTACTTTTTATTATGTCTGCTGTAGTGGCTAACAGGAGTGTAAAGGAGACTATAGGGGTGCTACGTTATGCCTAGATGGCTCTAATAATGTTAAAGTGTGTTAAAAACTGGTTTTCTACGTCATATGTCTTATTTTATCTTGTCATATCTACTATATTGGGTTATAGGAGTGTATATGTGACCATAGGGGTGTTATTTTATGTCTAAGGGTTTCTAATAATGTTAAAAAGCGTATTTTTTAGTTTGTAAACGGGTTTTCTATGTCTTCTTCTCTTTTTTGTCTACTATCTTGAGTAAGAGCCTTGTAAAGGTGACTAGAGGGGTGTTATTTCATGTCTAGAGGGCAGTAATAATCTTAAAAACTGTATCTAAAAAGTTGTAAACAGGTTTTCTGTCTTATTTTCTTATATTATGTCTATTATATTGGGTAGTAGGAGTGTATATGTGACCATAGGGGTGTTATTTCATGTCTAAGGGTTTCTAATAATGTTAAAAAGCGTATTTTTTAGTTTGTAATTGGGTTTTCTATGTCTTATTTTCTCTTTTTTGGCTACTATCTTGAGTAAGAGCCTTGTAAAGGTGACTAGAGGGGTGTTATTTCATGTCTAGAGGGCAGTAATAATCTTAAAAACTGTATCTAAAAAGTTGTAAACAGGTTTTCTGTCTTATTTTCTTATATTATGTCTATTATATTGGGTAGTAGGAGTGTAAAGGTGACTATAGGGGTGTTACTTTATGTTGAAAGGCTTCTAATAATGTTAAAAATGGCATTCAGAAGGTCGTAAACAGATTTATTTTCTCTTGTCTACTATATTGGGTTATAGGATTGTAAAGGTGACTATAGGGGTGTTATTACATGTCCAGGGGTTTCTAATAATGTTAAAAAGCGTATTTTGTAAAGCGAAGTTTGTAAACGGCTTTTCTATGCCTTATTTTCTCTTTTTTTGTCTGCTATCTTGAGTAATACCAGTGCAAAGGTGACTATAGGGGTGTTATTTCATACCTAGTGGTGTCTAGTAATGTTGAAAGTCATATTTAGAAAGTTGTTTTAGAAAGGCTTTCAAAACTGTAACTCCAACATTGTTAGATTTAGAAATAAGGAATCCTACCTTGCAGAAATTCACTTATCACTGGAAACCGTGGCAAATGAGGGATTACCGTAATAGGACTTGATGGGGTGCCAGCAGAGTGTACTGGAAAAAAGTATTTTAAAATCAACATAAAATACTAATAAAATGTTGATTTGCAACATGCCAAAATGTACCTTTTAAATCCACCAAAGACAAAGCATTTTCAGGCTGGCTTCCTTTGTGTTCCGTGCCTGCAGTTTTTCCGCTTGCGTTTGCTTCATGGTGTCCTGTTTGTGTGATTTGCTTCACCCCTGCCGGCCACCGTAGGGACAGACTCAGCTCACTCGTCATCCGAATCAGGTCAACTGGTCCAAAACATGAACCGCTTGGCTTCCGGCACACACGCATGTTGAGTACGAGCACCCTCTGCTGGATGTTCGATGTCGGTGCATTACTTTTTACACCCTGCAGTACAGTAGAGAAAAGACCAGGAGGGTCCAAACCTCCTAAAAATGCAAATTGCCACTTCGATATTTAGTTGGTTTTTTTTATTCACTTTTTTATTTTTTTACATTTTTTCCCAATATTTTAGCTTTCTTCTTAAATCATTTTCATAAATGTTCCTCTCATTATATTATGACTTTATTCCCATAATAAATAAATATTCCCCCAACCTAATTTTCTGAAAAAGACAACTTTGTTTTTGTTATAATACGAGTTTGTATAAAATAAAAAAAATTCCTTGCATATTTCAACTCTGTGGGAATAAAAATGCCATTAATGTTCCGCATGTTATGAGTTTATTTTAATTTTTTTGTTTTTAATTTCCAGCTATTTGAACTTTCTTCTGGTAAAGTTGCTTCTCTTAGTTTTGACTTTATTTCCGTCATATTTTGACTTTATTACATTAGTACAACTTTTTGTGTTTGAAACTAAAAAACATGTATTTCTTTTGTATTCCAACTTTATGTGACTAAAATGATGTTATTTTTTACGACATTATACTCATAATCGTTACAACTTTTTCCCCTAATATTTTGACTTTATTTTTGTAAAATGACTGATTTTTCCATTTTTGCAGTTAAGTTTTGTTAAATTCTATTTATTTAAAAGTGCGGTAGGCCGATAAAAAGCGCACTTTGGACACCCCGTGATAAAGTGTACCTTTAAGTCACCAAAATAATGTACATATGGCTGTAAAAATGTTCTTGGAGATGAAAAATGAGACCCTCCGCCCCGAATTTAGAAAAGGCGCGCGTTTGACACCTTTGGGCGCTAGAGGGCGACAGAGAGAAACGCAAACGCTGTCCTGGCTGTTTTTTCCTGCCAGATCCTCTCCCACGTCCCAAAACGACACAAGGAAAGCAGGGGCGTATCTTTTCAGCCTTCCGAGCCCCCCCTCCTCGCCCCGCCCCGTCGCCTTTTAAGGAACTGGAGGCGTACCCCCCAACCCTCTTCCCCGCCACCTCCTCCCGCATCTCCATTTCGACGCCGCTCCCTCCCCAGCAGCGACATTTCAACCTGCCACAAACCGGACGCCGCCCCGCCGCCCATGAGAGCTCCGCCGCGCCGGGAGCGTCGAGGAGGCGCCAAGCCGCGGGGGAGTCAGCACGAGCGCGCCTGCATCACCTCGGAGCGGAAGAGGAGCGAGTAGAGGCGGGGGGTCGTGAGGAGTGGCGGGAGAGGGAACCCAGAATTAAAGTGGTTTTTTGGGAAGGGGGAAGAGGACGTCTGCACGCGTGAGAAGGACCCGCCGTCGAGTAAGTCATCCATTTTTATTTACTTCCTAGACGTGCGGAGAAGATGCGCGCATGTTTACTCAAACACGCCTTGCATTGCATGAATACATGTTACATTGCATGAATACATGTTACATTGCATGAATACATGTTGTTACATGTCATAAATACATGTTGTTACATGGCATAAATACATGTTACATGGCATAAATACATGTTACATGTCATAAATACATGTTACATTGCATGAATACATGTTGTTACATGTCATAAATACATGTTACATGGCATAAATACATGTTACATGGCATAAATACATGTTACATGTCATAAATACATGTTACATTGCATGAATACATGTTGTTACATGGCATAAATACATGTTACATGTCATAAATACATGTTACATGGCATAAATACATGTTACATGTCATAAATACATGTTA
>QODF01000348.1:120581-181806 GCA_024372805.1 Oostethus manadensis
ACATTGCATAAATACATGTTACATGGCATAAATACATGTTGTTACATGTCATGAATACATGTTGTTACATGTCAAAAATGCATATTACATGTCATAAATACAGGTTGTTACATGTCAAAAATACATGTTACATGTCAAAAATGCATGTTACATGGCATAAATACATGTTGTTACATGTCAAAAATACATGTTACATTGCATAAATACATGTTACATTGCATAAATACATGTTACATGGCATAAATACATGTTGTTACATTGCATAAATACATGTCGTTACATTGCATAAATACATGTTACATTGCATAAATACATGTTACATTGCATATACATGTTACATGGCATAAATATATGTTACATTGCATAAATACATGTTACATGGCATAAATACATGTTGTTACATGACATAAAAACATGTTGTTACATGTCAAAAATACATGTTACATGTCATAAGAACATGTTACATTGCATAAATACATGTTGTTACATTGCATAAATACATGTTACATTGCATATACATGTTACATTGCATAAATACATGTTACATGACATAAATACATGTTGTTACATTGCATAAATACATGTTGTTACATTGCCTAAATACATGTTACATGGCATAAATACATGTTGTTACATGACATAAATATATGTTACATTGCATAAATACATGTTACATGGCATAAATACATGTTACATTGCATAAATACATGTTCCAGGGCGCAGGTGTAACAGGGCGACATGTGGCGCCATCATGACATCGATCGATCGAGCTGCTGTTCTGCCTTGAGCGTATCTCAGCATCAGCACCACCAGCATGCATTTGTTAGCCTAGCTCAGATTGTGTGTGTGTGTGTGTCGGAAATGCAGTGATGCTGAGGAGGAGGAAGAGGAGGGCGAGTGATGCTGCATGGTGTGCACATCCTCCATGCTGTGTTATGATGTGATGGCAGCAGTCTGCCGCTCCAATATGGCTGCGCCTGAGCTACCTTAATGTTGGCCGGTGACATACTCCTGTCTGGAATTCTCACTGTGTGTGTGTGTGTGTGTGTGTCCCATTGCTCCCAGTACCTCCGTCAGTCTGTTTCCCGCCCTCTGTGAATGTGTGTTGTTTGGAGCGCAGCAGGCGTGTTTTGGTTTGCCGCGCAGAGCCATTGTTTCTGCACAGGACGTCTTTTGTTGACCGTGGCGAGGAGGCGGCCACACCGTAAACATCGCACACCCATGTAGCGTTGCAACGTAGCACCTCACCTCTGGACCTGCCGCCCCAAGCCAGCTGTTTGGGATATTTTGGTCGCCCTATTTAGCGCCAGCGTGGTGGACTGTGTTGCATCTTGGAAGTGTGCTGGCCCTCATGCTGGAATTTAGGCCAGTAAATGTTTTTTGGTAATGGGGAAAGGCTGTTGTGTGCGTCTGCATAGTAGGCATACTACAAGAAAAGAAGTCATAGAAAACCTGTTTGCCATCTTCTAAATACACATTTTAACATTGTTAGAGACCTCTGAACATGCAATAACACCCCTACAGTCACATTTACACTACTATTACCCAATATAGTGGACATAATATGAGAAAATAAGACACAAAAAACCTGTCTACAACCATCTAGTTACACTTTTTAACATCATTAGAGCCCTCCAGACATGAGATAACACCCCTATAGTCACCCTTACACTCCTATTAACCAATAAATTAGATATAATAAGAGAAAATAAGTCATAGAAAACCTGTTTACAATCTTCTAAATACACATTTTGACATAATTCGAGCCCTCTGAACATGCAATAACACAGTCACATTTGCGCTCCCAATATAGTAGACATAATCAGAGAAAATAAGATATATTAGGCATAAGTAAGATGACACAGACTCACACGTTAGCACTTCCTTGTTTCTGGACAGCGTACTTCCTGTGGTGGCTGTTGTCTCATCAGTGTATTGTAATGGGAGTGTTAAATGGCTTTACACTCATATTGCCCAACATAAATAAGCCATTTAAGATCTCCTGCTTGTGTCAGTATTATTTATGTCATGTCTAAAGGGCTGTAATAATGTTAAAAAGCATAATAAATGGGTTTTGTATTTATAATGTCTACTATATTGGGTAATAGGAGTGTAAAGGTGACTATAGGGGTGTTATGTCATGCCTACAGGGCTGTAATAATGCTAAACACTATTTAGAATATCGCAGTCAGGTTTTGTATTTCTTAAAAATCTTATTTTCTCTTTTTATGTTGCCTCCATCGGATAATAGGACTGTAAATGTGACTAAAAGGGTGTTATTCAAGTCTAGAGGGCTCTAACAATGTTAAAAGCTGTATTGAGAAAGTTTTCTATGCTTTAGCTAAGAGAATATTGCATTCATTGGTAAGGAATCCTTCATGGCAGAAACCAATTAGTCAGGACATTTGGGTGTGAAACCAATTAGCTGCGATAAACGATCAATTTGTGTACCTTGTACTTAAAATGTGGCTTCCTTAAAAACAATATCAGGAGGTTGCCTACAGCCACAGTTGTGAATGCCAGTGTTTTTGTTCTACATAAGAAGCTGGTGGTTATTTGCTTTTGAGAACACACACCCAGTGACTTTCATTGTTTTAGCCAATCAGCCGTCTCCACAGTGAATATGCTCATGTGGGAGAGCGTACGCTGCGTGCATTACCAAACGAGATGCTAACACAGGAAGCATTAGGTGCCTTCCTCGGCAAAAATGCCCACTTAGGGCTCTCAAGTGCTACCCGTAGTGTCGGGAAGCACAAGCGAAGAACGCGTGTTTGTGTTTAAGCTCGGGTTACGTACAGTTCAAAATCCCTCTCGGCCTGCTATCAATGGGCCTTTGATGGCGCCGCTGCGCCAGCACTGATGATCATCATGAGTGTACAGTGTGCGTGTGTGTGTGTGTGAGAGAGAAATCCAAAGACTGGAGCAGATAAAATGACACAAAGCAGGCGAGGGAGGTAGAGCGAGGCTATCCAGGAGGACCAGAGGACTGACGTAGGAAAGGGCGAGGCGGCTAGCGTTGCGTCATCTACGCTACTACTCTACACTTCCAGATGTTCCTTCTCCACATTCCATATGCTCACGTCCGCCAGCCTCCTTTCACTCCCCCTTCTGGGACCAGCACAGTACGTTTCTGCACGGATCCGAAAGGCAGCGAATAGGACTCCTATCAAGAAGAACTTTCTTTCAGCCGGGCTAAAAATATCTCCCCGGGTCAACGTGACAGAGGCGTGTCAGACTCGTCAGAAACGGCGATATGGAGTCCATTTCAGTCTCTCAAGATACAAGCTGCTCCGTAGGTGTCGGGCCTACTGGACCAAGCGCCCCTGGTGTGGAATGATGCACAAGTAGAACCTCCGAGCATCAGAGGTACCAGACAGATGCACAACAACCCGAGAAGCATTTTCACCTGCACCCAAAGGTGTGGGCGGGCGCGGCAGCCATCTTTCATGGTGCACCTGAAGCTGCGCCACAGCTGATGATGTCTGTCGGATGCAAACACCGTCGTCAGGGGTGGCCAAACTTTTTCTCCCACTCTGAAAAACCAAATGATGCCGCTTTTGCTTCTGCTTTTGTTTTTGCACCAATGAAGTCGGATGTTTTTGTTTTATTTAAAGGGAAAAACTGCTTTTTGGCATCCGTGACAAAGCGTATTCAATTACTATTCCATTTCTATCTTTGCCTTACACTTTGTTGCTGTTTTTTCAGGTCTTTTTATCAATATTTCAGATTTCAACTTTCTTCCTCGACATGTTCTGATAATATTAGGACTTTTCTCCTACATACTTATTCTTATAAACGTATAATATTTTAAAAAACAGCGCCTGGTGGCCGGGCCTGCACCCTAGTGCACCGTAGTGGCCAGTTAGCACTTAGCTACTATTACAAAATGACAATGGCCAAGTGCTACTCATTTTTTCATTTCAAGGGGACCTATTATGCTTTTCTGACCTATAAACGTTAATAAAATGTTGTATTCTCGCGCTAAAGGATGCCAACATGCCAGATAATGAG
Source organism: Oostethus manadensis (assembly GCA_024372805.1). Taxonomy (NCBI): domain Eukaryota; kingdom Metazoa; phylum Chordata; class Actinopteri; order Syngnathiformes; family Syngnathidae; genus Oostethus; species Oostethus manadensis. Next base: position 124,593 of record QODF01000348.1, read on the forward strand.
GTGTGCACATTTGGAAGTGAGCCCTGAAAGCGGTTTTGCATGTGCACACCGGACTTCCTTTTATGGGCAACGCTGAGCAAGAAGGCTCCCAGGAAATGTTTGGACGGGTGTGAGGGAACGCTAACTTTGTTTAGCAATACAAAGCTGGACTACCCGCCAAACTGTTACTGAAGTCTGACGTCTTTCCAACTTACTTGATGGTGTCAGAGCTGTAAGTACCAGTTGATGAGTGTCATAACTGTTTATTTAGTGTAAGTTATGGGACAATCTGCGATTAACTGGCGACCAGTCCAGGGGGTTTCCCGCCCAAAGTCAGCTGGGATAGGCTCCAGCATACCCGTGACCCTGACGAGGATAAGCGGCATAGAACATATAATACATGCATATATAACATAAAATACATGCATATATAACATATATTACATGCATATAAAACATATAAAACATGCATATATAACATAAAATACATGCATATATAACATATATTACATGCATATATAACGTATAATACATGCATATATAACATGCATATAAAACATGCATATATAACATATAATACATGCATATATAACATATATTACATGCATATATAACGTATAATACATGCATATATAACATGCATATAATACATGCATATATAACATGCACATAAAACATGCATGTATAACATATATTACATGCATATATAACGTATAATACATGCATATATAACATGCATATAAAACATGCATATATAACATATAATACATGCATATATAACATATATTACATGCATATATAACGTATAATACATGCATATATAACATGCATATAATACATGCATATATAACATGCACATAAAACATGCATGTATAACATATTATACATGCATATATAACATATAAAACATGCATATATAACATATAAAACATGCATGTATAACATATAATACATGCATATATAACATATAAAACATGCATATATAACATATAATACATGCATGTATAACATGCATATAAAACATATAAAACATGCATGTATAACATATAATACATGCATATATAACATATAAAACATGCATATATAACATAAAACATGCACATGTAGCATATAAATCATGCATATAAAACAGACAAATATAACATGCATATAAAACATATAAAACAGACAAATAAAACATGCATATTCAGCATATAAAACATGCATATATAAGCTATAAAACATGCATATGTAGCATATAAAACATGCATATGTAGCATATAAAACATGCATATATAATATATAATACATGCATATATAACATATAAAACATGCATGTATAACATATAAAACAGACAAATATAACATGCATATAAAACATATAAAACATGCATATATAACATATAAAAACATACATATGTCCATCCATCCATCCATCCATTTTCCACCGCTTATCCGGGTCTGGGTCGCGGGGGCAGCAGCTTCAGTAGGGAAGTCCAGATTTCCCGGTCCCCAGCGACCTCTTCCAGCTCCATCGGGAGGACACCAAGGCGTTCCCAGGCCGGCTGTGAGACATAGTCCCTCCAGCGTGTCCTAGGTCTTCCCGGGGGCCTTCTCCCGACTGGGCATGCCGCAAACACCTCACCAGGGAGGCGCCCGGGAGGCATCCGGACTAGATGCCCGAGCCACCTCAACTGGCTCCTCTCGATGTGAAGGAGCTGAGGCTCTACTCTGAGCTCATCCCTGATGGCCGAGCTCCTCACCCTATCTCTTAGGATGAGTCCAGCCAGCCTACGAAGGAAACTCATTTCCGCCGCTTGTATCCGCGATCTCGTTCTTTTGGTCATGACCCATAACTCATGACCATAGGTGAGGGTGGGAACGTAGATGGATCGGTAAACAGAGAGCTTTGCTTTCCGGCTCAGCTCTCTCTTCACCACGACGGTCCGGTACAGCGACCGCATTACTGCCGATGCTGCACCGATCCGTCCGTCGATCTCACGCTCCAACCTTCCCTCATTCGTGAACAAGAACCCGAGATACTTGAACTCCTCCACCTGAGGCAAGACCTCACTCCCGACCCGCAGGGTACAGTCCACCCGTTTCCGACTGAGAACCGTGGCCTCGGATTTGGAGGTGCTGAGTCTCATCCCAGAAGCTTCACACTCAGCTGCAAACCGCTCCAGTAAACGCTGAAGGTCACAGCCTGATGAGGCCATAAGGACCACATCGTCTGCAAATAGCAGAGACGAGATCCTAAGGTCACCAAGCTGGACTCCCTCAACACCTTGACTGCGCCTAGAAATTCTGTCCATGAAGATTATGAACAGAATCGGTGACAAAGGGCAGCCTTGGCGGAGGCCAACGTTCACCGGAAACAAGCTCGACTTACTGCTGGCAATGCGAACCAGGCTCCTGCTTCGATTGTACAAGGACCGAATGGCACGTAGAAGCGGACCATCAATCCCGTACTCCCGGAGCACCCCCCACAGGACACCACGAGGGACACGGTCGAATGCCTTTTCCAGGTCCACAAAGCACATGTAGACTGGTTGGGCAAACTCCCACATACCCTCGAGTACCCTTGCAAGGGTGTAGAGCTGGTCCAGTGTTCCGCGACCGGGACGAAAACCACATTGCAGCTCCTCTAACCGAGGTTCGACTAACGGTCGTACCCTTCTCTCCAGCACCCTGGAGTAGACTTTCCCAGGAAGGCTGAGGAGTGTGATCCCCCTATAGTTGGAACACACCCTCCGGTCACCCTTTTTACGCGTGTGGACGTAGCCCCAGTAATCAAAAAAAGCACAGTGTCTCAGCATCGGGTAGGCCGCCTTTTGTTTGGGCATGGCATTTTTGCAGAATGACAAGGGAGTAGCGTATCATAAAAGGTTTCCCCCAAAAAACAATGGATCCAAAAAGTGGGGCCCCTCGGCATGCGCTACATAAAAGGTTGGTTGGCGCTGCCTGACCGTTGTTGTGGAAGCCGCCCGGAAACGATCGCCTGCTTGCAAGGAGTCTCTTGGCGATTGAGATGAATAATTCCAGCCTTTTTGGTATTTACCTAATCTAGATTTGCCGCACTCAGGAGAAAGTCAGGAGGCTCACCATCCGCTTTATACCTTTTGTGTGTAAAAAGAAATACAAGCAGATGGATTTCGTCAACAGAGCGTTCTACTCACTACGGGGGAAAAGATCGTCCCATTTTACTGCGTGTGCTCGAATGCCAAAAATATCAATCAAGCGCTTTATGGTCATCAGATTGCTGCTGGAGCTAAAAAATATCCCAAACACATAAAGACTACTACAGTATACAATACACGTATTGGACGTGCACTTTTATGCAGCTTCTCCTAAGCCTGACTGGCCTTAGCTTCAATGCTAACTAGCTGCGTCTCTCTCCAGGAATGTACTTGAGCCACTTTTGACACATACGCACGGCAACGAAACGTTAAGCTTCTTAAACGGTCTGCGGCCCTTGGACGCAAAAAGAACAATTTGACTCTCATCAGTCCACAAAATGTCCCCCCAGTTCTCTTTAGGCCAGTTGATGCGTTCTTTTAACAGAGGGACTTTGGGGGGGATTCTTGCAAATACTGTAGATTAGCTTGACACAGACGTCTTCTAACTGTCACAGTACTTACAGGTAACTCCAGACTGTCTTTGCTGATAAATAATACACAATTGGACTGCTATTATTTTGAACACTACTGCATGTCACTTTAGCAGAATAGGGGTCCAGCGTAGCGTCTCTCCTTCCTCGCCCCGACGTGGACGCTGCTTGCTACCTGACTCTTCTTCTTTGTGACAACATCCGAGGGCTCGCCCTTTGGAAATGCTAACATGCGACCTCTGCGAACTTCCTCCACTTTTGATTGGCAGGAAGGTGTTTATCCTCGGACAGTCGCATGCCAACATGTACTGTAATGTGTGTGTGTGTGCGACCGGCCATTGTGGTCTTTGTGCTTGTTGGGCTGGAGGGAGGAAGGAAGACGTAGAGACAGATTGAAAGTGCCTGAGCAGGATCAGCTTCCTCTTCCAGACTCTTTGGTCTAAGCGGTGTGATGGTCATTAAGCTCAAGAGTCATTTCACGGTCATCATTCTTTCGCCGGAGTGCAAATCTTGGTGTCTACGATCATCCCTTCTTTCCCGGCCAACTTCTGCTGTCTTGCCCTAAGGCGGGATTCACGTTATGACATCATTTGGCGTGATAAACGCGGGTCAAAAAACTCAGATCACCACGAATGTGGTCTTTGAGTGCGCCATAAACGGCAGATCAGACCTGCCCTACCCAATGACATCTAAATACGGCGCAGCAAAGTTTCCGGCCTACAAGTCGCATCCGTCAAAAGGGCGTCATTACGAGGAAAAGAACGTTTATTGGCGGCAATAGACTGCAAGTGGCATTTATACAAGTCAAGACCAAGCAGAGATATCTGATGGACAGCAAGACAGTGGAAATCAAAATAAATACAATTAAAAATAATCAAAATACAAATAAAAAATAAAGCCAAAATATTAATAGCAAAAAGTTGAATTCTAACAAGAATTATTTCATAATATTATGAGGAAAAATAATGTCATTGTCAAAAGTAGTTTGGTGAAAATATAATGTGAATGAAGTCCTAATATTATGATTTTATAGTAATAAAAGAGTTTTTCCGCCATATGACACAGCTGAGATGAAATACTGTATGTAGGACTTGTTTGCATGTCTAACTTTACTAAATATCAAAGTTTGATTTTTCACAAAGTATAGAAATGAGGTAAATCACGACGTCAGGGAGAGAGGACCCCAAATGAAGCTCCCTGGCGTGTCCCCCAACAGCCTGACTTGATCACAAGCGCCCCTCTAATTGCCAGCAAGCCAAGTGCAGCGTTTCTCGTGAACATAGTTGCTCCTCCTGGCGGCTTCTAATGGCGTTGTGGTTTTGTTCTTCGTTGTGTTTCTGTCTTCCGCTCCATGGGATGAAGTGCTCCAATGGAATTGCGGTTTCCCAGCTGGGCGTCGTGAAGTGTTAACCAGCCACGCTAGCGCAGGGGCTATGGAAACAAGCTGCAAAGCAACAAGCGTGAGCGTGGGCGGCTGCAAAGTGTGCACATTTCTTTCTAGCGGGCAAAGACAGCGTGAGGTAAATTGTGACGAGCTTTCCTTCCACGTCCAGCGTAAATATTGAGGCTTTCTTGACCGACCTTTCCCACCAAATGGCTGAAGAAACCCCGATGGTTCCACGCCCCAACATGAAATATAGCTCTGATACCCAGCATTTCAAAACACGCTCAAAGAGGACAACATATTAAGAGGAAAAAGTTGTATTCTGACAGGAATAAACTTGTAATATTATGAGGAAATTTGGAAATGATGAAAAAGTGGCATTCAAAAAGTGAAAATATGGAATATGATATAAGTTCCTTACACAGGCCGACTGACTACGAAAACCTTGTTATATGAAAAATTCATAATACAAATTGGGCTTTGAAGATATTTCCATGTAATGACAAATATTCAAAACACCAACATTTTGAATGTACTGCACTGCCACACCGGGGCCGTAATGCACACCGCCATAAAACCCAAGAAGAAGAAGAAGCTGCCCTCCTATTGGTTATCTCCCATCATCCTCTTCCTCCCAACAACGGCCAATCACGGCGTCCCTTTGCTCAGCGTAGCCAAGAGCTCCCGTCCATTGTTAAAAGGAAATAAAAAACCGATAGTGTTTGGTATGCAATGTAGTGCGTTCACGGAAATGAAGTTACAGTACATAAACTTGCACATGATTTCTGACATCTGTCAAAACGCCGTTCCCTCCGCCATATTTCGGTCGGGCGAGAAAGACGAGAAGTTTCATTACGTTGTTTGTATCATTTTCTTCCTTTCCCTCTTTTGTTTTCTTTAAACATCGCCTCAAATGTCCCCTTTCAATTGCAAAAATCAAAAGTCTTTTTGATGGTACGTGTGTGTGGAAAACCCCACTTCCCAGTTCAGCCAGTGCGGTGGTGATATCGCCGGGTTTATGGCTCCATGTTGACTGATGGCTGCAGAAAGTTGACTAGCGGTGCCGGAGGAGCAGGCTATTAGATGTTTAGCCGCCGGGGCTCCGTGCAGGCGCTTAATGTGTTCCTGGAAATGCTGCAAGAGCGCTGCACTCAGCAGGGGAATAGACCCCCAGTCAATACTCAGCCCTCCGGCCTGCCTTGACTTATTGACGAAATACGTCTTGTTGCTCGAATGTGCCCCGTGCGTAGGACCACTTCCTCACTCTCCGAGCAAAGTTGGCGCTCCAAATTTATCAGGGTCTCCCTTGACATGTTGCTGTCTAGCTGGTCCATCAGATGTTTCTGTGTATACTCTTGGTACATTTTTGACCACATTAGGTATCCGATTCCATGCTCTTTAAGCTGCATATCCAAAATGGGCCCCCTGGGAGCAAAACGATGGGAATGGTGTTGGGGGGTTTTCGGCTTGTTGGATGGATTGTGGTACAAGCTCTTCCCAAATAAGTGATTTGATCCACCCGTCTTGCTTTTTCTCTGCAGATGCAGCCAGAGACTTTTCCCAGGTCAGGTCAGGACAGTCATTCCATACAAAAGGTACCACGCAGGGGCTTCCGGGCCTCTCTCTTACCGCCGATGAGCTCGTCCTCATACAGTCATGCCGGCAGATGGTTTGGCAAGAGCACGAGTGCTGCTGTCATTTGGGGAGCTGCGGTTCACTGGGAGGAATGATGAATTCCACAACTTGCATGTAATGCACTTTAGAGTAGCCTGTGTACAGCTTGTATAGCAGTATAGACCCACAGCAAATGATTGTCTAAATATCTGGCAAAACAAGTGAGCAGCAAAATACTGTAACTGTGTCTTGCCTATGGACAAACACAATGCTGATATCATAAAGTTCTGGTGATGCACGAGTGCTGCCATAATAGGGCGAGCTGCGGTTGTACAGCTTGTACAGCAGTATAGAACTACTAAAACCGAGTCAACACAATTGTCTAAATATCAGGCAACACAAGGGAAGTCAAGCATGGTGGTGTTGTCATGTGGGATGCACGAGTGCTGTCGTAATTTGGGGAATTTGTTGCTTCACTGAGGGGCAAAATGAATTCCAGCGTGTACTGTGACATTTTGAAGCTGAGCTTAAGTACAACAGATTACATAAACAAACGTGGATATACTTTAGAGTAGTCTGTGTAGAACCACTGAAACTGAGTCACAGCGATTATTGTGTAAATATCGGGCAACACAAGTGAGCCTCCAGCCGAACATAGTGGTGGCTTCATGGTCTGAGGATGTACGAGTGCTGCCGGCACGTAGGGAGCTGCGGTTCACATCAAGGAAATATGAATTCCACCGTGCACAGTGACCATTTTTCTTACAGTACATCTTCCCAAAGGACAATGTTACATAAACAAACTTTAGAGTAGTCCATGTACAGCTTGTACAGCAGTATAGATACACGATAAATGAGTCGACAAAGCAAATTCTGGCACATACGGCAACACAAGTGCGCAGCGAGATAATTGTGTCCTGCCTCCTATCAAGCACGGTGGTGGAAGGACGCACGAGTGCTGCTGTAATTTGGGGAGCTGCGGTCCGCTGAGGTGAACAATGAATCCCCGCATGCGCCGTGACATTCTGAAGCCGAGCTTCACACAAGTGAGCCTACGTTCAAGCATGGTGGTGGTGTCATGGACTGGGGCTGCACGAGTGCTGCCGGCACGCGGCGAGTTGCGGTTCATTGAGGGAAAACATGAATTCCAGCATGTATTTGACAGTGTTATGTTGACAGTTTTGTCCTTTGAGAAGAAGTAGACCAGTAGTAGTACCAGTAGTTTTGTGCCGCTCGTGCAATAGCCCGTCGTTCAGGTCTCGCTTACCCGTCCTGGAGCTGTTTGTCTGAAACACATTAGAGCAGGAATCTCCGAGCGGCGGCCCGCTGGCACGTTTAGCGAGCCTCCGTAGGCTTTCTCTACCCTTGAGATTTACTGCAAAGCAACAAATATTTCACTTGGTCGCCGGGAAGATGCTGGGAGGCAAAGGAGCGAATGCTTAGCTCAGCAAATGTTCTAACCCTCCTTCTCCCCCCCAGGATGGCCGAGGTGTCGCAAGAGGAGAGACTGCAGGTGATTGCGGTAAGTACCGATGTCACCGAGAATACAGCTTTTTAGTAGCTGAAATATGAAAGAAAAATGATGGTGTATAAGTCATAATATTATGAAAAACAAACAAAAGCACAAGTCAAGTTCTCATTTTTAAAAATGTAGGTTGCTGAAAAATGTGATCATGTGAGAAGAATAAAGACAAAATATTCCACAATAAAGTCATAATTACGAAGATAAAATTTACAAGAAGTTGATACCAACAGCAGAAATAAATAAAAAAAACATTTTACAAGAATAAAGTCAAAATAACACAAGAAAATGTAATTTTATGGGAATAAACTTGCAATATTATGAAAAAAAGTCATTTCAGTGGCATATTTTTAAAAATAATGTAAAAAATACGAAAAACAACAAATAAAGTTGTTGTTGTTTTTAATCAAATGGATAATGTTTGGAGAATAAGTCAAAATATTATGGATATAAAGTTATAATTACAAGAAGAAAATAGACAGGACAAAAGTTATGATAATTTTATGATAATAATGTCTAAATAATAAGATAATCATTTTAATTAATAATGAATTCATTTTAGTAAAAAAAAACATTGTTTTAAATTATGAGAAACAAACAAAACAAAATAAAGTTGTGGTCTTTTGTTGGGGAAAAAATATAATATTGGCAGACTAAAGTCCAAATAATACGCAATAAAGTCGGAATTACTCGGAAAGTCGGAAGTCGGAAGAAAGTTGACATTTTTTAATTTTAGAGAATAAGGCCAAAATATTAGGAGAAAAAAGCGAAACATTTTATGTGAATAAAGAAAAATGATGTCATTTTTGTAGCATATTGTAGGTGAAATATTGATTTATTTTCCCCATTCCGTTCCATTTTGTCTTCCCGTCCAGGTCCGGATTTTTTTCACTTTTTGGAAACAAAGGTTGGTGGGAAAAAGCTACACTGTCAGCAGAATAAAGTCAAAATATAAAATAAAGTTTTACATAAGAAGAACATTGAAATAGGAAGAAAGTTGAAATAGATAAAAAATAATCAGCAACAGCGGGAATGCAAAGAAATTTACAAGAATAAAGTGAAAATATCAACAGACAAAATTGTCTTCCAACGAGACACAAACCAGCAAATATTTTGCTCATTTAGTAGCGTGGCGTTGAAATAGTAAAAAAGAAATGTGTGTTTTCTTCGAAGTTGTGATTTTCTGGCAGCCCCCTTTCTTTCAAGGAGTACAGCAGAGTGTGCTCGCCGTGCGCACACGTCTTTGATGCGGCGGCCGTGGGCTGAGAAACAAGAACACACATCACCGCTGGCTGCTGGCTGGCGTGCCCAAAACCTTTTCCAGCCCATCTCCTTCCACCATTAGCATTAAAGGCTAACGTTCTCTCACTCCCGCTCGCTCGCTTGTTCTGTATTTACCCTCAACCGTCCTGCTTGCTGAACTAGTCCACAATAGGAAGATAGGCGAACTCGACTCAGAGTCCCCAGGCACTGCTTCCATGTTGGAAGGCGTGTCGGTGGGATTGAGAAGGTCTTCAAAGTATTTCCTCCACCGGTCCACAACATCTCGAGTCGAGTTCAGCAGCACACCGTCCCCACCATACTCGGTGTTGACTGTGCACTGCTTCCTCGCCAGAGACGGCGGATGGTGGTCCACAATCTCTTTGAAGCCATCCGAAAGTCGTTTTCCGTGGCCTCTCCAAACTCCTCCCATGTCCGGGTTTTTGCCTCAGCGACCGCCAGAGCTGCAGACCGCTTGGCCTTCCGGTACCTGTCAGCTGCTTCCAGAGTCCCATGCACCTAGACGGCCTGATAGGACTCTTTCTGCAGCTTGATGGCATCCCTCACCACTGGTGTCCACCACCGGGTTCTGGGTTTACCGCCACGACAGGAACCTATCACCTTACGGCCACAGCTCTGATCGGCCGCATCAACAATGGAGGCACGAAACATCCCCCACTCGGATTCAATGTCCGCTGCCTCCCTCGGAACATGGTCAAAGCTCTCCCGCAGGTGGGAGTTGAAACTCCTTCTGACAGGGGACTCTGCCAGGCGTTCCCAGCAGACCCTCACAATGCGTTTGGGTCTGCCAGGTCTGACTGGCATCCTCCCCCACCATCGGAACCAACTCACCACCAGGTGGTCATCGGTTGACAGCTCCGCCCCTCTCCTCACCCGAGTGTCCAAAACATGTGGCCGCAAGTCCGACAACACAACCACAAAGTCAATCATCAAACTGCGGCCCAGGGTGTCCTGGTGCTAAGTGCAGATGTGGACACCCATATGCTTGAACATGGTGTTGGTTATAGACAATCTGTGACGAGCACAGAAGTCCAATAACAAGACACCGCTCGGGTTAAGATCAGGGTGGCTGTTCCTCCCAATCACACCTCTCCAGGTCTCACTGTCGTTGCCAACATGAGCGTTGAAGTCACCCAGCAGTACAAGGGAATCCCCCGAGGGAGCACTCTCTAGTACTTCCTCTAAGGACTCCAAAAAGGGCGGGTATTCTGAACTGCTGTTTGGCGCATAAGCTCAAACAACAGTCAGGACCCGTCCCCCCACCCGAAGGCGTAGGGCAGCTACCCTCTCGTTTACTGGGTTAAACTCCAACGTGCAGGCTTGGAGTCGGGGTGCAACAAGAATTGCCACCCCTGCCTCGTCGCCTTTCATTCCCGGCAACACCAAAGTGGAATGAAATCCAGTCCCTCTCGGGAGGACTGGTTCCAGAGCCCTTGCTGTGCGTTGAGGTGAGTCCAAATATATCTAGACGAAACTTCTCCACCTCACACACCAGCTCAGGCTCCTTCCCCGCCAGAGAGGTGACATTCCATGTACCGACAACTAGCTTCTGTAGCCGAGGATCGGACCACCAAGGCCTCCGCCTCCGGCCGCCACCCACCTCTCTTTGCACTCGACCCCTTTGGCCCCTCCCACGAGTGGTGAGCTCATGGGAGGGGGGACCCGCGTTACCTTTTTGGGCTGTGCCCGACCGGGCCCCATAGGTGCAGGCCCGCCCACCACACGCTAGCCATCGTGCCCCGCCTCCGGGCTTGGCTCCAGAGGTGGGCCCGGTGACCCGCGTCCGGGCGAGCAAAAACGAAGTCCAATTGTATCATTCATCATTAGGGTCTTTTGAGCCCCTCTTTGTCGCAATACACAATACAATAAATGTTACAATAATAGGGTTCAAAATATTAAAAGACAAATGTTACAAGAAAAAAATCATAACTTTATGAGCATAATGTCATAATGATGTAAGGGAAAATCATGTCAATTTAGTGGCCTAAAAAACACACTATAAAATACATAACATATGAAACAAAAAAACAACACATAGGTTGCATTTTTTGGAAAATTTAGGTTTTAGGTTAAGAATGACGTGGAAATATTATGGCAATAAAGTCATATTTAAAAGAACAGTCAGAAAAAAAATACAAAAAGTATCAACAGAATCAGAATCAACTAAAACAGTACTATGTTCAAAAACTTGTTATGTTATGAGAAACAAATTTTTGGAATAATTAAGTTGCGGAAAAAGTTCTAATGTTCTAAGAATAAAGTCCAAATATTATGGGAAAAAAGTCATAACTACAAGAAGAAAATGTAAAATGCTGACATCACAAACCTAAACAAAGAGGGCGGGACATTTTTCAACTTCATAAGGATTTGGAGTGCATGAGAAAGCGAAAAAGGACAACTCTTTGACCAAGTGGTCATTCCTGAACAATGATTTTGCACCGCACAGCAGTTCTGTACCGACCACACACCCGGAGACTACGGGATTAATCGAGCACTCGTGGGAATGTTGTTTGTTGTTTTTGCGGCTGCAGGACAAAAGGAAGAAGCAAACGGAGATTGAAAATAAACGGAGGCAGCTGGAGGATGACCGGCGACAGCTCCAGCATCTCAAGGTATGGCCTGCCGTTGAGTCAATCAATGATCTCGGAGGTAAAAGAACTACATTTCAAATGTATATGGAAATAAATAACAATAAATTGACACATTTTATTTTTTTCCCGCGGTAATTAAAGTTAAGGATCAAATTAAATTAAAAACACTTGACAGTCACTTACTTGCCTGCCACCATCAGAGGCGCTGTTGAGTCAATCAGTGATCTTGGAGGTAAAAGAACTACAGTCCACCATTTCAAATGTATATGGAAATATTTCCAAAAATAACAATAAATTGATCCATTTATTGTTATTTCCCCCCCAGAGAGTAAAATTAAAATTAAAAATCAAATTAAACTTAATAATTAAAATTTAAATAAAAAAACAGACTGCATTACTTGACTGCCACCATCAGAGGCGCTGTTGAGTCAATCATACATGAGTTCTTCGCTCTCCATCAAATGAACGACGTCTTGCAGTGAAACTAATAAACGTAACCTGAGCTACCGCGCTTTAACCTTTAAAACACTAAATCCGCCTTGAAAGATAAATGCTTTCCCAGTGATGGTTCCCACTCCAACCCGGTAGCACAATAAACTCAGCAATGCCCTAAACCCAAAGGGGCTCTCATGTGTACCAGCCTCCCCTGATGTCAGGGAATGTTCCGAACGGACGGCAGAAGATAACACCAGGATCTCCCCCGCGTGCTGTTTATACACACACACACACACACACACTAGATGCTTCACACACTTGTGGTTTCACAGGCAAGGTTTCAGTCGGTGTGTGTGTGTCGGCGCTATCAGAAGTATTTCAGCACCACGACCCTTTGGGAGGTCAGATAAGAGCATAGGTGGCGGTGAATACGCGGCGCACCGTGTCACGTTAGCGTCACCCCATTGTCTATTTTCAGAGCCGAACTTTTGTCCGTGTGTGTGTTCACGTTGGCCGTCGTGTTTGTCAGTGAAGGGACACACGGACCTCAGACAATGCAGGCGGCTTTGACACAGGAAACACGGCTTTGTCCGACTCCCAATGACAGGATGCGCACACACACACACACACACAATCAGAAATTGCACTGAAAATGTTCATGCGCTACCTTCAAAGAACATCCAGTGTCATGCAAGCATTTGTACTACAGCACTACTCTTGTCCCGGTGTTTTGGGGGCACGAGTGCTGCAAAGACCACAGGAGCTGCACCAGGGAGGAAGTGTGGTTAGAGACATAATGAAGGAAAACGTTAACTAAAAAGAGCAAGAATTGCGTATCTAAGTTCACTTTGCTTTTCACTTTTGCTTTCCTTTTCTTCGACGGAAGTGTTCGCCTCCGTGTTGGGAGACATAATGAAGAGGAAAAGTCAACTAAACAGAACAAAAGTGACACAAGGTTTAATTTGACTTTGCTTTCTGCTTTCGCTTTCCTTTTTTTCGGCGCACAGCCATTGGAAGAATCCACCTCATGCTTGGAAGACATAAGGAAGGAAAAAGTTCACTAAAAAGAACAAGAATGGCGGTGGGTGGTGAGTTTTGTGTTATTGTGGGGAAACGTGAATTCCAATTCCAAAGCCATTACCGCCACAATATCTCAGTAGCAAGAGAGTTGTGTCTTGCCGACAGCCAAGCACGGTGCATGAGTGCTGCCGAGACCGCGGGGGAGTTTTGTTTCATTGAGGGGAAACATGAATTCCAATTTCAAAGCCATTACTGTGAAAATATCTGCTAACACAAGTGACTAATTGTGTCCTACCTACAATTAAGCATGGTGCACGAGTGCTGCCCACACCGGACAGAGCTTTGTTCCAACACCTAGTGTGACATTTTGTAGCAGAAACTGGGCCTCATGGCATCATGGCAGTTTTCCAACCGGATGAGGAGCCTGCACGCACTCCAAGATGACAATTGTCTGGCTGATGATGACGAAGATGAAGGTGAACCTAACTGAGCTCCTGCGGGATGTCCCAGAAGGGAGGTGGAGGCACACAAGGTGTCTGACATCCACCAGCTCCCCGAGTGATGCCATCATGCGAGAGTTGAAGAGGATTCCAGTAACAACCTGTGCAGCTCTGCTCATGAAATGGTCACACCACCGACACACTTTGGGCAAAGTTGTTTTGCCAGATATTGAAACAATAATGGCCGTGAGAAAATCTCTATATATATTTATTTATTGCTATGCACGCTGCACACTGACTACTCGAAAGTAGAACTACACTCTAAGAAAACCGCACTGATGCTCTGTTTCTGGTAACTGTCCCTCCTGAAATGACAGCCAGGCTACGTAATGTCCCGTGGGATGCGTGTGTGTGTGTGTGAGTGTGTGTGTGTGTGTGGTTCCGCCCTTTGTGCGCGACGTTTGCAGCACACAACAATGGAGAAGTTTAGCGGCAGCTTTACCAGCACACATGCAGACTAGTGTGCAAGTGATGTCATCCGCTGGCGGGGCAGGGTGTGGTGGAGAGGGATTGAGGCGGGAAGCTGGGGAGGGTGCGGGTCTGCAATATGCGGGGTGTTGAATTACAATGTGCGTGTACTCCGGGGAAGTTGCAAGAGAGCACTTTCACAGATTAAAAAGCTCCGGATAAGAAACGCAGGCCGACATTTGCAGCTTTGCTTGATGCACGCAAGCGGTTCCTAATGGGCTGCAGAAAGGAGATGGGGGGCGCTTGTGTTGAAATTCTTGTTGCATCACAGCGGAAGAATTCACGGTGAGGAGAGTTCCAGATTTTGGTTTCTGATGAAATCCCCCCCCCCCCTTCCAACATGGCCTCTAGGGGTCGCGTGTCCCGTTGGAACAGCTGCGGAATAAGACTAGTATTTTTATCTTCACAGCATGCCAAGCATTTGTTTTGATCTCAATGTTAGTTGAGGTAGGAACAATTGGAAATTGTATTTCAGGAAAATAAATGAAACACTTATTTTTGTTGGTTATCACTGTCCATTTCATAGGAGCAGATCCTTTCCTGCGTTTAAGGTTCTTGATGATGGTTGTGAAAGTCGGATGGCTAAGACTAAGCAGGAGCCCGGTGTTGGCTGCCATTTTCCAGATAAAGGGTTTGCCTGGCACTTGAGAGACATAAGAGGATGGAAAAGTTAACTAAAGAACCAGAATGGCTTATTTAAGTTCACTTTGCTTTTCACTTTTGCTTTTCTTTTCTTTGACAGAAAAAATTGCCTCACTTCAGACATAATGAAAAGGAAAAGTCAACTAAATAGAACAAAAGTGATGCACTATCTAATTTCACTTTGCTTTTCTTTTTCACTTTTCTTTTTTTTGGCACATAGCCATTGGAAGAGTCTACGGCTATGGGAAGAATGCGCCTGAAAAGAAAAAAAAGTGACATTGTTTTTGACTTTACTTTGCTTTTCACTTTCACTTTTTTTTTGATTTGATGCCATCCATCGGAAGAGTCCGCTTCATGCTTGTGATACATGATGAAGAGGAAAATTTACTGAAAAGAACGAAAATTGAGAGTCTGCCTCACGCTTGGGAGACATAATAATGATGAAATGTTGCCAAAAAGAATCAATGTGATGTATCTAATTTCACTTTGCTTATCGCTTTCACTTTTCTTTTCTTTGATGCACTGCCATCGGAAGAGTTTGACCCTCGCTAGGAGACATAATGTAGGGTAAAACTTAACCAAAAAAAAAAAAACAACAATCTAATTTGACCTTACTTTTCACTTTCACTGTCTTTTTCTTTTACACAAGGCCATCAAAAGAGTCCCTTTCATGCTTTGGAGACATAATCAAGGGGGAAAAGTCTATAAAAAGAACGAAAGTAACATGTATCATTTTACTTTGCTTTTCACTTTCCTTTTCTTTGATGCAGTACCCTCAACGTAGCGACGCGTGACTACCTTTTCTTCTGCCTGCAATTCTTTTGCGTCCATACTTTTGGCTTTTTTGTCCCCAAATGTCCTCCTGAGGTGAGTTTTTGTTTGCAAACAATAACTAAATAGACATAAATATTCTTACAGTACCTACAACAAAAAAGCAAATCAATACGATCAATTTCTGGATGGATGTGCCGTCGATGTCCACCGGCATGAGCGGAAAGAGAAAGTGTGAAATAATCCAAAGTCAATAGAAGATGTGAAGCTTGGATTTTGGTTCCTGGCTTTGTCCAGAATCAATGTTGGTGTTGCCGCGCGCGCTCCTTTGCTCACGGGCCTGAACAAACAAGCATCACAAGGTCCAAAAGTGCTTTTCTTCTCCCCTGTTAAATATTTCACCCCCAGTTTCACGTCTTTTGTCCCAAATGCATTTTTAAAGACGTAGAAACCCTTCTTTTTTTTTACCACACAGTCCAAGGCGCTGAGGGAGCGCTGGTTGTTAGACGGAGCTCCGGCCGAGGAGGAGACTCAGAAGCGTCTGCAGGAGGACGAGGTGAAGACCAAAATCCTGGAGCAGGTCATCCTGAGGTCAGCATCCAGAAAACCTTCTTTCAGTCTGAGGCCGTGCGGCTGTTGGGAATATTTAGGGGGATTTGAATTTGGGCAGAATTATTTTTCATTCCAGAGTGGACTTTATTTACATCTGATTAGATCTGAAATGATCCAGTTTAAAAACAGAAAGCGGCAAGACCCCGGATGAGTCATGTCCTGACCAAATGTTATGTTTTGATCTGTAAAATCGTTTATCATTTGGCTGTAAGGAACACAAAGTATTACTTTTGTTTCATTTTATTTTGTTAAAATCCTGTTAAGAGCCTTTAAAATCCTGAAGATATTACATTTGCTTTTCATTTTGCTGCTTATCAGTCACAAAATCAAATAATTATAAATTAAAATCGATTATATTAAAATTTAAAAATACTGTCAAATTTTGTCAAGGAAAAAGTAAAAAGTTGTGTTAAGAGATACAATTAAGACCATTTTTTATGCTTTTCATTTAGCTGCTTATCACGCTGTTGTAAAATGAAAATATATTTTCTAAAAACAACAAAAAAGACACTACAATAAATAATAATAATAATCATACAAATATCAAATGGAATAAAAAAGACTGTAAAAAGTAAATGATGGTTAAAAAAAGACCTAAAGGGATTACAAATAATAATAAAAATAATACTAACGATAATATAAAATAAAAAAAGAAAGACTAAAAATATTAATGGAAAGTGTGTGTGTGTGTGTGTGTGTGCGTGTGTGTGCGTGTGTGTGCGTGTGTGTGCGTGTGAGTTAGGCTGGAGCAGGAGATTGAAGAACTGGAGACGGGCGTGCCAGCCACCAAGGGCGTGGCCAAAGAAAATGGAGGTAAGTCCGGTTGCCATGGCAACATGCATTTACGGGAGGAAACCATAGCAACGTCCACTGCAACGATGGTTCCCAAAGACACACAGCAAGCCATGAAGATCTTCACCGCTTCTTCTTCTCTTCCTTACGCCGTCGCTGCTGCCCCGTGAAGGAGAGAACGGCGTAGCGCAGACCCCCAAGAGGGACGTGGCCGGCATGGAGGCCAAGCTGCTGGGCCCGAACCCCGACCAGGCCAGCGCCGACAACCCCGTCACCTTGGTCTTCATGGGCTACAAGACGGTGGAGGAGGAACGGGAGAGCCGCACGGCGCTGGGGATGGAAGGGGCGGACGGCAACGTCAAGGCCGAGTTTGTGGTGATCGAGGACGGGGAGGCCAAGCCGGCGGGGGAGGCGGCCGCCCGGGACCGGGCCCCGCCCAACGGGAGCATGGCGGAGAAGGAAAAGGCCAACGGCGGCGGCGGGGAGGAAGGCGAGAAAGAACAGGAGAAGAAACAGACCTGCAAGTGCTGTACTGTCATGTGAGCGGTGTGTGTGTGTGTGTGTGCCATTGCATGTGTCGGTATCTGCAGATGTGTGTACCCCAGCTGTGCGTGTGTGTGTGTGTGCGTGTGTGTGTGTCAGGACTGTACAATTTACGAGAGCCAAAAACCAGAAAAAAAGCCCACAAAGACTCACGAGTACTTTCTCTGATATGTATTTGACTTTTCATTTCTGTTGATATTTTTCTATCTTTGTTGTCTTGGCATTTCTATTGTATTCCGTATCTTAGTTATGATTATGGGCGTGTGTACTGTAGGTGTGTTGTTCTTGTCGGGAGGGAGATGGTATGAAAAAAAGCTCTCGGGATTGTACCGCGACCAACTTTAAAGGAGGGGGAAACCTGGAAACCGCAAAGTCATTCACACAAAAGACACAGATGCTTCAAAATATGTATTATATATATTATATCTCCGTGTAGGCCTAGCAGCTATTTAGCAGCCGATTTCATATTGCAATCTTGTCCGAGATATGATTTGAAATAGTATTTTAATATATTGATATGAAATTATGTTTTATACAGTGTATTTATTGTTTTTGCGGTTTTGTGTGTGTACACCATCACCTGCACCGTTAGCTGTCTGTGAGCTCACCCATTAGCAAGCGCTTTCTTCCACTAACCGCCGCTGCCACACTGAGGCTGCCTTCGCACTCGCGCTTGCGTACTTTGTGTGCACTTTGGTGCGGTTGGCGTAGCCTTCACCCTGCTGGTTTTTAGCGCAGTAAGGACTTGATTGGACGGCCTTTGTGGCGTAATTCAAATATCTGTTGGGTTGGACATGTCCGTTGTCTATATATTCTGCTATATTTATCACGTGAAATTTCGCCAAAAGCCTCTAAAATATACTTTTTAGCAGCCTTCTTGACAGATTTTACAATGTTTCTTAAATATTTCAAACCAAAACGCTACCTGTTGGGTTGGATATGTCAGGTGTCTTTATATTCTGCTATATTTATCACCTGAAATTTCGTCAAAAGCTTCTAAAATATACTTTTTAGCAGCTTTCTTGACGGATTTTACAATGTTTCTTAAATATTTCAAACCAAAACGCTATCTGTTGGGTTGGACATGTCCGTTATCTTTATATTATGCTATATTTATCACCTGAAATTTCGCCAAAAGCTTCTAAAATATACTTTTTAGCAGCTTTCTTGACAGATTTTACAATGTTTCTTAAGTATTTCAAACCAAAACACTATCTGTTAGGTTGGATATGTCGGGTGTCTTTATATTGTGCTATATTTATCATCTGAAATTTCGCCAAAAGCTTCTAAAATATACTTTTTAGCAGCTTTCTTGACAGATTTTACAATGTTTCTTAAGTATATCAAACCAAAACGCCATCTCCTGGGTTGAATATGTAGGTTATTTTCAGATTTTTAGCATCTTAGATTTCAGCAAAAGCTTGTAAACTATACTTTTAAAGCGTACCCTTTTCAAACACAAGCAGCTCAGAGCAGAGGAACCCGACCTCCGACCTCATTTTCCGTTTCTGTCATTTCTGCATGCTTTTTGCTGCCACTTCTGCACCGGTCCGTGTCTTTGGGTCCGATCACATTGGAGCTTTCTTAAGTAAACCGAAGCGCACCAGAGTTCCCACCTTTTGGTCCACCAGCGGAGCAAACGCACCAGAGTCCCCCCGGAGGGAAGCAAACGGGAGAGGAAGTGTGAGGGCAGCCTCAGAATCCCACGGTGGGATTACTTATGTAAGTGCTGAAAGTGTGAATATTATCCGCTTGCCATCAGTACTGTGTGTGGTATACTGTAGGTACATCAAGAGCCCAGCTTTTCGGATCATTGGATCAACGGTTCGGCCGGGAAAGGAAGTGACTTTGGCCTTCTTATTTCTTTTGGACTCCATGTAAGTCTTTAATGAGGTAGCGCTGCATGAAACAATGTAACTGTTTGGACTGTCTTGTCACTGTTAGCTCTTTGTTAAGTCCAGATGCGCTCCCACCTTTCGCGTGAATGTAAATCCAAGGGGTTTCAGTCGGGATTTGGTCTGCCGCAACGAGTCCGGCTTGCGCAGCCCATAAACACTTTTTGTGTGTCTTCATGAAGCAAATAAAACCTGTTGCTATGGTAATTTGCCTGTGTTGATTGGCTGATGCACTCCGGAACAAAGCAGCACCACGGCACTGATGCTTTGGAACCGCCTTGGAAACCTTTTCAAAACGGGTTCAAACAGTCGCCCTGGGGTCCAGTCATTGAAATTGGCTTCTGTACCAAAATTCCCGACAACCCGGTTTCCAGTTTAACCCCTGGTATTCTGCAGATCGATACTCTGAAGGCGATTGACTCGATTGTCACACTCACACCTTCTAGTCGCTTTTAATCCAACTTTCTTTCCCGCCCTGGGTGCATTTGAACACAGCCGTAGAACTCGGTTACGGACTGAATCCAGCGGCCTCAGACCAACGGACTGAGAACCGTAAAAGCTATCCAAAAATCAACCAATCCAGTCTCTCTCCAAACCACATACCGTGTAAACGCACAAGACTGTTAATTAAACACTTCTCTCGCACAGAAATCCCGCAAAACATCAGCATCAGAGCCATAACGGAACCCAGCCCACGGATCGGGAGCGGGGTCAGAGTCGACCCACAAATTTCCCGGCTTCGGAGGTAGTATCAGAGGCGGAATGGCAGCATCAAAGGAAACTCCAACTCAAAATATCCCGTGTGTTCTGTGTGAAAAGGTGGGAATGAAATCCGATCTGTTTCTATGCTTCTACTGCTTCGATTTTGCCAGATTTCTGTGCGGAAAAGTGCTTTAGTCGTGTCTGCCGTACAAAGTACTTGCCAGACGACGACGTCTAACCACGACAGAACTCACCGTGGCTCCTTTCGCACAGCCTGTAAACTCCGTCAGCCCTCCCCCGACCCGCCCACGTCGCGCTCTGTACTTACGACACCAACACGGAATCGGGTCGACCCTGCAATTGTCTGGCTGTGTAGCGGGTTTCAGAGCTAGGACAAGTGTACTTAACGACCCGGGACTCGTTTCTCAGGCCGCAACGGGGATTGCAGGGTTCTGTACAGCACTATTCCGGTATTCTGTGTAAAGGGCACAGGATCTTCTCTTATGGCTCTGACACCCCGATCCTGCGGGATTGCTGTGTGACGGAGATTAACGCTGGTTCTAATCTGACTCAGTCCTCCCTTTTCTGTACTTGTGGTGGATGTATGTTGGGAACCTCAGTCCCTGCCACCTGGAGAGTGGAGCTGACATCAAGGGCTAGCGCCCTGGACTCTCATTCTGAGGACCCTGGTTACAGCCGGGGCGGGTTACAGTCGTGCCATTACCCAAATCCAGCTTTAGGGGGGTGAGTGCAACAGGTGCCAGGCAGTGTGCAGGGTGAAAGTTGGTAAACCTCACTCCCTGACACCTTAAGTGACACCTTGAGTTCACAGTCAGGGCTTTTAGCTCGATGGCTAGAGCTCTTGAACATCATTCTGCGGACCCTAATTAGAGCCCCAGGCTGGTTACATTAGTGCCGTGACCCGGATGGGTATCAGGTCTAGGTGGGTGATTGCAACAGGCGCCGGCAGATGTACATTGGTAGGCCTCACTCTACGACACCTGGAGAGTCGTGATGGACATTGATGGCTAGCGCCCTGGACTCTCATTCTGCGGAGCGTGGTTACAGCCGGAGTGGGTTACAGTAGTGCCGTGACCCGAATGAGCATTGGGTCTAGGTGGGTGAGTGCCACCCAGTGTGACACATTCAGAGTCACACTGGACATGGAGGTGACGGTCAGGACTTTTAGCTGGATGGCTAGCGCCCTGGACTCTCATTCTGCGAACCCCGGTTAGAGTCTCGAGCAGAACGTGGAGCCGTTTGTACAGAACGACACGGAGATACAGCAGATATCCCGGCCTGAACAGGATGCTGATTTTGAAAATTGGAAAAGGAACCCAACCGGAGGGTTCGCGGGAAACGTGATTCCGACCAGGGAACGTGAGCTACAAGTGGGAAAGTCTAAGAACACTAACTCCACCAGTCTGCTTGCTTGATTGACAGCGAGTGATCCATGCATCACCCGTACACCTCGCCGCCGCCTGGTGATCCCGTCCCGCCATCGCCAAGGCAGCCGCACCCCTTGAAGTCTGGTGCTAATCTGGCCACTTTCCACCCACCGTGCCTACACTCACCGCGCCCTGTTCCAACATTCCAAGGGAATATCGCCAGTGATTCCCTTATGGACTAAGATGACTGCATCTGTTGTCCATGCCTTCGGCCCTTTCTTTCCTCCCTCTGGTCTGGAGGGCGCATCTCCGCCTCTGCAATCATTTTCCCCTCTCGTACTCAACACAGCGTCCGTCTGCCACCTGAGTGTAGTTCTGTACGCAGGATGCGCTACACACACGCGCGTGGCGGGGATGGCTTTGTGCAGCAGCAGCAGCATCCAAGCCGCGCGTCTATTCTGTGGTCGTCTACGTGTTTCATCTTCAATAAACCTGGTAGAACTCAAGCCTGGTGTGTGGATTTACAGAGCAACACAAACACGTCTAGAAACTTGTTAAAGTGCAACCATTTGTGTCCTGCCGCTGTATTGTATCGATGTCATTATATTAAGAGGAAAATTATGTCATTTTAGTAGCACAACATTTAAACGATAAAAAAGCTACAAAAAAAGTTGTCACATTTAGAAACATCAGCTTGTGGACAAAGTTCTAATGTGACAAGAATAAAGTCAAAATATGATGGGAATAAAGTCAATTTACAAGAAAAAATTGGGGGAAATTAAAAAACAACAGTGGAAAGCAATTTTCGAGAAAAGATAAGTCTTATGGCACAATTTTATGAGAATGCACTCATAAGATTGCGAGGAACATAATGTCATATTAGTAGCATAGAGGTGAAATATTTAAAAAATGTATGTTTTTTGTTTTGTTCTTTACACATTTGTAATATTTGGAAAATCATGTTGCTGCAAAAGTTATCTCACTGGAATAAATTGACATCCATTTATTATGGAAATGAGCCCCAATTATGAGGAGACAATTTACCTGAAGAAAGACGGAAAATGTGAAAAACAGATGGAAAAGTACAAGGTCATTTGAGTAGTGTAAAGGTCAGATATAAATAATAAGTAGTATTATGAGAAACTAAATCAAGTTGGCATTTATGGAAAATTAGTTTGGGGGAAAATGTTATTTTAAAAAGTAATATTATGACCATAAAGACAGAATATTGTGGAAAAAAAGTCATAAAATACAAAAAGAAATCGTACAAATGCTATTTAAGAAGAAAAATGAAATATTTGGACTATTTAAAAAAAATGAACAGCAAAAATGTGGGAAAAGAGCCCTGTTGAAACTAACAATAGGCGTTTTCGCTCATACACCAAAGCAGAGATGCTTTTAAAATATATATATACATATAACTTGTTAGTTAAAATAAAGTGGCAAATTTGCATCCTTCCATTTTTCACGTCCGGGCCCCCCTGGCCTTGCAGTCACGTGGGGTTGCAGTTGCCTGAATTGGCCACCAGAGGGCGAACCTACACCGCTTTGGGAACTTTCAACATGCAGTTCTGTCAAAAATGTAAACAAACTTTGATCAGGAAGCTACAGCAGTCCTCTGCCTTAAAATGCACCCGAAGGTTGGTCCCTTCATTAAGAAGGAAACCCTTTTTTTAAAACTGCTGTAAAATATAAGGCATTAATAGTTCTCATTCTTTTAGAAGTAGTTTGTCATGGAATATACAATAATCGTATTTTCAGGGATGTTAAGTGAACCCTTTAAATGTTCAAATCAAAGATACACGCGTATCGTTTCAGTAGCAATGCGCCCTCAGGAAAACAATAAAAGGTGAGCAATTTTCGGCATGCTTTGAATGGGAAATGGCAGCGCCATCTGGTGGACGAATGTACACACTTACAAGCTCACGTTGGATTTGTAACATAAAGCTGTATTAGTTTGTTCAGATAAATGTGGGATTGAAATATCCATCTGACATTTTTGTGTAGCTTGGCTTTGTGGGTTAAAATGTTTTCCTATATGTTATTGAAATCTATGGTTGTTGTGAAAGTACATTGTCTGGCGTTTTATGATAGCGTCGATAAAAATGAAGCTTTGTTTTTTGTTCCATGTGCACAGATGATCCAGGTGTGCCTAATGTTTTGACTGCTGAGTGGCCTTGTTATTTATTTTTTATTAACCCCCCACTCGCCAACTCCAAAAATGATATCCGTCTTGGCCAATGGCATCAGGGTTATCCCAACAAGCCCCGCCCACCCGGGGCTCTCGGAGGTGACTGGACGAATCAGGGCTCGCCTACTCGCGTTCAGCCATTTTGTAAGAAAATCAAGCAAGTCTGCCGCCCTACCTTCGCCTCAGACCTGCAGTTTTTTTCTTGTGCAATGGACGGGTAAGTCGGAAAAGAGCCACTCTTCGCACTCCATTTCACACATACGGACTCACTTTTGTGTATATAACCCGTCGCCTTTTGCATCGCGCTCGATTGTTTTACCGCAAAAGTTGTACTTGAATCACTTTTTTTGTTGTTGGGCGCGCGCGCTCGTGTGTGGGTCACCCAAACATGCAACAGTTAGCACGGCTAGCTAGCTCATTAGCATCCGTCGTCAAGTTACGCCAACGGACGCCTCTGTCGAGGGCGTTAAGACAAAAAGAC
Source organism: Oostethus manadensis (assembly GCA_024372805.1). Taxonomy (NCBI): domain Eukaryota; kingdom Metazoa; phylum Chordata; class Actinopteri; order Syngnathiformes; family Syngnathidae; genus Oostethus; species Oostethus manadensis. The sequence continues at coordinate 148,993 of QODF01000348.1, forward strand.
TCCCCCAGAGTGAGCGAACGCGGGCAGTAGGCGGTGATGGTGGAAGAAGTGTTCCTGGGGAGGGGGTAGCAAGTGGGGCTGAAAAGCAACGTGTCTCATTTCCGCATTCACGGGTGTCATGGAGGGCCATGTTGGACGACTCTTCACTGCCAACAACATGTCGTCTTGATTGACTCTTTTTGTTGTTTGCGTTACTCGCCGAGGATATCCGAGCACAGTACGGGGACTTTATGGCGTGGCGTCTTCGTCGAAGCCCCCTTCAAAGATGTTGCTTTTTGGGCGGTTGTCCTCTTCGGCCGACAGCAGTTTGATGCCGCTTCACGTCCCCGCCGAATAATTGCACCGTGATGTGCACTTCACGTTCAAGTGTTTGAATTGAAATGTGCTTCTTTTGCCCCTCAGCCGCCTAGACGCTGACTTGTACCCTCTGGGATCCGGCTACGTCCCTGAAATCGAGTAAGGACTTGTATTCCTTGGGGAATATCATATAATAATAATAATAATAATAATATTATTATTGAAAGGACTCCCAGTGGGGTTTAAAGGGACTTTTGGCCATGCACCTTGGAATGAGGAAGTGTGTGCCTTTTTAACACATCATGTAGTTGAACTGACAACTGTTTTGGTTTTTCCCCACAGCAGTGTCCATGACATATCAGTTGGCACCAAGGTAAGCTTTTCTCTCGCACCCTCTCACGACGCACCGCCGGGACTTAGCCCATCAAAACTGGATCTCCTGGTCTTCTTGTGCACCAGTAAAATTCAGGGAACGGTCGTTCAAAGGGTCCCCGACATGATTATCAACTTAAACGATGACCATTGTGAGATTTGAGCCATGTGGTAATAGTGTTAATAGTTTTCAAGGAGGCGACAAGGGAGAAACATTTGGCAGGAACTAGCAGATCATGGTTGCCCTGAAAACACAGAATGGTACGTGTAATTTACTGTGGAGTTGCTTGTCCTTCAATTGTTTGATATAGGCTTCTTAATACCAGACTTCTGTAATGATGAATGCATTACAGCCTTGTCCTTCTTGGTTTTCCCCACCTGTATACCGGCAGTACAGCATGCTTTTTAAGAAGGTGTTTGTGCCGTACTTTAAGTCAAATATTTCTGGTTAAGGTGTTCCTTAGTAGCAGTCATCAGTAAATTATCACTGCATAGAACAAAACTCCAGGTGGGTGTCCATCTGTCTAAATATTTGCACTTCATCCATTTTTGTCTTAAACCTTCCTGTTTCAGAAATAAAACAACTTGCAGTATCACTGGGCCACTGCAAACATCCAGCAGCTTCACAACATTTATACTGATCCAACCTCCAGAGCCATTTTCTTTACCCTGCTTTAGCCGAGAGGCATCACCCCGATGTCATCACTTTCAGAAATGAGTGGCGCCACAAACTATGTATGTAATTTTAATGAATTTGTTTTCAAAAAGGGAACATAATTAATGTAGCCAAGTTGATGTATCATGTTGGGGACCCTTAAAAGATTGTTGTTGTTTTTTTGGACACTTGTTAGAAATAACTATTACTACTAACAAATACTTTGACTTGATTCCCGTAGTATCTCCCCCCCGACCTAATTTCCCAACAATATTTTTTGTATGGTTTGTTTCTGACTATTTTCTTTAGTAGTCCAATCAGATGTTACTAAAATTAAAAAAAATTCACATAAATTAAAGTTTGTTTTTGCAAAATTGGCACTTCTCTTAATATTAACTTTGTTATTGTACAATTACAGCTGGTTTTTTTCTATTTCTGCTCCATTCCCCTACCCCATTTTCTTGTAAATATTCTTCTTGTAATTATGACCTTATTCCCATATTTTATCTTTACTTTCATAGCATTTCTGCGGTCTACCAAAAAAAAAAAAAATCATAATATTATGACTGAAATAGTTCAACATTATGCAATGGAAATAAAAAAAAAACATTTTTTTAACTATTTTCTCTTAATTTTTCGACTGAGTTTTTATTTTTTGAGTCCCCGATACAGATTTTTTTGGTTTAAATTAGATTTTTTACATGGTCATTGGTGACAAAAAATGCAACGTGCATGGGAAGTGACACGCATGCGCAAAATATGACATCACACTCGATGCCGTGTGTTTACGCAAGTGAACATTGTCACAGTTTGGGCTCTCCTCTGTGCTTTTTTGGCAATTTCAAGCATTTTGTGCAACAGAAGTCAACTTTTTTTTGAACAATTGGTTTGGCAGAGGAGATGAAGGGGGCACAAATTTTGGCTATGGTGCTTCATTGAGAACTTCCTGCCTGTGGGTGGTGAGATATTTACGTCAGCAGCTTCACACTTTAACACTTCAATAAGTAATCATTTTTGAATGCCAAGAAGAAACTTTCTGACTTGCAGGTCGGGTACATGCAACCTGACCGTGTAGACAAAATATGTTTTGAATTTATACACCTTGAATTACATACGAACGAGGTATGAGTCGCATTTGAAAAGATGAGAATTGTCTTGTGACATAAAACAAATCAAATGCAGGTCTCATATGAGCAAAAAAAAGGGATTGACCCTCGGTGTGAATGTGGCCCGTGTTTGTAAGTAATGTGCAACCGTAAGGAGGTGATACCTGCGGGGATGGACAAATAGACAGCAGTGTTGCTTAATCAGCCTGGGGATTGTAGCTGCTGTGACTAATGTCTCGTAGTTATACTAAAGTACATTTTATTGCGAGTAGCCCTAGACTTAACATTCGGAAATGTAAAAAACACGTCCATTTGATTTTCCCCTATAATTACAGAACTGCTGCCTCAAACCTTTACTTCCCGCAAGTGAGCAGCTGCGATCATAAGGCTGGTCTTCATTTCAAGGGTTTATGAACTCGGTTGGTCTATACGTGGCGGTTGCCCCCTTCTTGGTTTTGTGCTCATCAGTGTATCTTTTTGGGAGCTTCCTGTTTATCTTGCCTCAGCGGCTGATTGTCGCCAGTGTAGTATGCAAGTCAGTCATAATTACCAGGAAAAGTCTTTAGAACAGGAAATAGAAAATATACAAAATCCGCGGTAATGTTTAGAGTAAACTCTAAATATTATAAGGAATTGTATTTTAGTAGCATGGAGTTGCAGTATTAAGATTATGAGACAGAAAATGAGGGTGGGAAAGTTATAATATTATGGCAATAACGTGAGATTACGAAAAGTAAGTATATAAAGTTGTAGTATTACAAAAGTCAAATATGCATTTCTCATCTATCCCATTTTCTTGAAATATTGCTTTACAAAACATCAAAGTTGCCCTTGCATCCTTTGATTTGCAGCGTAAAGGAATTGTCTTATGCATCTCTATCACGGTTTATCTCCACGGCATGCTGTACATTTCCTAGTAGCGCGTGCGTTCTTGCTCGAGGCATTCTGAAGCCTGCGACCGCAGCCCTGCCTTGGCCAAAGGTCTTTGTTTAAACACACACAAGCCACACCCGCTTTCCTTTCAGCCCAGCCTGTTTTTCAACATGGATTGATGCTTCTTGTGTGTGTCCTGATCGTCATTGTAGTTTTGAAAATGCCTTTTTTTAAAGGATAAAATTGCTCAGTTACTGCTCCCTGATTTGCTGGAATCTTGTAATTATTCGTCTGGCATTCCGAGGTCACATTCCAATCTCCCCTCCCACGCCCGGTAAGACACCCTGCCCCCCCCTCCCGTTCACCGCAATGGCTGATCATGGAAGGCAAAAAAACACATGCCCATACCTACGACCCACCCCCACCCCCTTCTTTGCACCCCTCAGCGCCGAATCAAAGCCACTGTTGGCTAATCAGATTCAGATGCAGCCAGTCTTTAACAAGCGCCATGTGTGATGTTTATGAAGCAGCAAATAAAACCTTGCCCACATTGCATTTTGAGCCTAAGCTGCCGTGTTGTCGTGGGGGGAAGCTGCACAACATGTTCAGGAAGTGAGCTGATCAGGCGTCATGATTTACTGAAGGTGGTTGTTATGCTGTCAGCGCCGTGAGCTCGAAGAACAATGCCCGCTCATACGTTCTCATGGAACACCTAAATCTGTGTCTGGAGTCTTCCCCTCCAACGCGCTTTTTATGGGAGTTGAAAGTGCGCGAGTTTTGACACATACATTATCTTCCCAGCTCCGTGCCTATTATTGGAACGAGGAAGTGGAAGGGGGGGGAGGGGGAACTAACTATGAAGCAGTAATCATCGTGTCCCAAAGAGGGAGTGAACAGAACCCAGGAAGCAGGCTCAATCTTGCTGTTTTCCTGTCTTTTCGTCGCCTTTACTGCCAATACTGGCGGAGACAACGCCTTTGTTAAATTCTCTTTTTGTCTTGTTTAAAAAGTTCCTATGAGCAGTGGTGGGCCACACCCATGCCCTTTCGTTTGTTTTTCCGCTTTTAGTTCCTTTTTTGGTGTTGGCTTGATCTTGTCATTACAGTTGTCCCTTATCTGATAATTGCTGACCAGCACCTATTATTTGTCAAAAACATTTGTTTCCAAGCCTGAATATTGCTTAATGAACTAAAACAGAAAATAGTCATCCTTTTTTTGTAGCGGTTATAGTTGGATGTGGACCCGGAATTGGTGTTGGTAAATGGAATATTTTTTCTGAGTTAGGGCATAGAAAACCTGTGTTGACTTTCTAAATATGTTTTTTCAACAGTTTCAGAGCCCTGGAGACATTAAAGAGCACCCCTACAGTTGCCTTTACACGCTGATTATTCATTGCACATTTCTTATGCTGCTTGGACTCAAGACAACCGCTAGCTAGCAAGCTAACCAGTTAGCCTCAAATTTATTAACAGAAGAAGCCCAAAACTTACCACTTCCACATGGAATGGGGAAGCTTTTTTAACTCGCTTGGACATGCCATTGCTTACTTCATGCAGCTCATTTTTTACTAATTTAAGTAATGTATCATTACTGCCAGACCAGAATACTACGCATTACTTTAATTTAAATATGTTTTGACTAAGGCCGTAAATCTTAACGGAGGTGTCCTTTAACTGCATGCACACGTCCTGTTTCCCCTCGTCCCACACTATATTTTGAGGAGTTGTGTGGCGTCAGAAGTGGAACCAAGTATTGAGCAGAAATGGGCAAAGAAGGGCATTTTGAACGGCAAGGTTGGCTTCAAATCTTATCTTCATGCATTCCCACGTTGTATCAGCATATGGCATTAAATATGAGGTGAACGAAAAAGGGTAAAAATACAGTATAGTAGCCTAATCTGTGCAGCGTGTGACAATGTAGACGGTGCGTTCTAGGACCATCAGACAGTAGGACAAATTGCCGCTCACATTAAACATTCAAAACCCGGGGACTTTAACTGTATATTGTTTAATAAAATAGCCCATATTTATAATATGGTTATTTTATTTTGGATATCATAGTTGCATATTGGAATGTATACCACAAAAAGATTTACATCCCTGAGTTAACATATTTTTACTCGATTGACAACACTAGTTTTGACTGGAATAGACCGTAGTCTAGCTAGTTTGATCATTTATTAATTTCTGAAAAATAAAAACTGCGGTATCATTTTCTCCCATTCTGCACCCTCTCCAGGTAAACTATCTTAAATGGCTTCTTTTCTCTGAATATCTGTGTGTAGAATTTAAAGGTGAATATAGTGCTCGTGTTTTATGTCTAGATAAGTATTTTTCCACCACTGTGTTATGGCACACTACCGTGCCGTGGCATGGTGTTTGGTGGGCCGTGGGAAATCATCCACTTTCACCTAATTGGTGTATAAATATTTTTGTGTGCTGTCCAATGATCGGCAGCGTAATCATGTAATAAGCTAAATAGCAGTAGGTGGCAACACTTTATATTGACTTTATATTGTTTCTATTCCTACTTTGTGGAAATTCACTTATCACGGCCTGGCATGAAACCAATAAGAGAGGGAGTCATGGGTACTCCCATGTGACCTGCAGGTTGGCTTCACAAGTGCAGAAGAATACTTTCAGACTTGCACTACTAGTTTGTTTTGTTTTGTTTTTTGTCCTTGCGTGGCTCTTCAAATCCCAGAAAGTCCTAAGGGGTTCCATATGTTTGCACTCTGCTGCGTAACAATGGCCCTAGTCTCATCCGGAACAGGACCTTCATTGTGGTTCCCCACCCGTTGTAGAGCTTAGTCCACTGAGCCACTTCTTGTGACTGCTGTACTTCATTATAGCCCTGCCATGTGGACGCCATTGTATGGTGGGGGGCAGGGCGGTCCACTTTCCTTCCAGCCCAGATGGCCTCACTTTGTGTCATCTACCTGGATAAGGGCTTTTGAGTGACGGGGTGTGTTTTGCTAAGGTGTAACTGACTTGCACACCATGTACACAGCAGTAGATGTGGGTAAATATCCGCTGGACAAACGGCATTCTTGGCTTTCATCGGCGGTGTTGAGGATGTCATCTGTACTGTATACTTTTCACTGGCGTTCCCTTGTCTGGTGTGACTGTCATGGCTCCCTGTGAGAATGCACTACATGAACATATGAACTGTGGTAACCTGGTATCTGATGACGGGCTCAAGTCTTCTCATTGATACTGACTGGGGTGGGGAGGGGAGGTTGTGTTTCCTTCTGAGGCATGTTTTCAAGAGTCATGTTACGACCTGTTTCACCGCACAAAGGTTTCCGTAACATGAGAGCCGCGCTCCCCACCTGCCCTCTCTGCGTTGATTGGGTGTTGGGTTTAAAGTGAGCCTTGTCTTTCTTTCTCTGCAGAGGGGATCTGACGAACTCTTTTCTTCCTGCATATCCAACGGGCCCTATATCATGAACTCAGGTAGGGGATTGCCATGAAAGGAGGAATCCTCCCCCCACCCTGCCTTATTTAAATGCTTGTCTGTGTTGTATGTGTTGCCACGGTGATGGATCCATTATTCGGGAACGAGCAAGCAACGCCTTTTCACTCCCCCTGATTGTATCTGCCTCTTGTTTGCCCTCGCAGCCAATGGCAACGACAGCAAAAAATTCAAGGGTGACGTCCGCAGTCCCGGTGTTCCATCACGTGTGGTGCACGTACGCAAGCTGCCCAGTGACATAAACGAGGCCGAGGTTATCGGGCTGGGTTTGCCTTTTGGGAAAGTCACCAATCTGCTGATGCTGAAAGGGAAAAACCAGGTACGGAGTGCTGGACGGATCCCCTGTCCTGTCTGGGACGGAACTGTGTGCTGTTTTTTCAATCTAATGGTTGTTACTGGCTTGAAGAAAAATACCATAGTGGTAGTTTAGTGCTAGATCTGACCATGTTTTGCCTGTTCCACACCGCAGGCTTTCCTGGAGCTGAACAGTGAGGAGTGTGCTCAGACCATGGTGAGCTACTACTCGTCTGTCACCCCTGTCATCAGAAACCATCCCATTTACATGCAGTACTCCACCCACAAAGAGCTCAAGACGGACAACTCCCCCAACCAAGTGGTGAGGCCTTGGCACCACTCCTTGCTTTTCCATGTTTTTGTATTTCAAGTGTTTGTTTTTAGCCGAAAAATGTCACAACTGTTCTTGTGCACAATGCCAAGACGTTTTTTTGTCTTGTTTGGCCACCAGCGTGCCCAGGCAGCTCTGCAGGCGGTTAACGCTCTGCACGGAGGCGGGATTGGCGGCATGGCCATTTCTGCAGACACGGGCGGCCTGGCGGGCGCTACAGCTCAGAGCCCGGTTCTCAGAGTCATTGTGGAGAACCTCTTCTACCCAGTCACCCTTGATGTTCTACACCAGGTAGTATCCGAGCTGCCCATCCGCTTTTGTTGGCCTAAAAATTAGCAATACTCCTATTAGCATCGGCTAAAATTTGTGAAAAAGCATGTGATTGGCATCACCTGTGGGAGATCCCTGCTTGCAATGTAGTGTCTTACCCCAACTAACGTTTTGGGTAGCATCCTCTGCCCACTTTCCTACACACTGCACAAACAAACATGTCTGCCGTGTGGAATCACAGGCCATGATAAATATCTAGCAAGGCTAACATGTTAAAAAGCTTAATTGAATTCATACATCATTTGAACAACAAACACTTGATGCAGTATGGTGAGTTTTGGTGGCTCACGGTGCTGTGAGCGGCATCTAATGCAGCCAAAAATGCTGGACAACACTCGCCCGCTCTTTGTGCATGACATTTAGAAGGCCAAGCAAATGAACCCCAAAAATAATTGAATTCATCAGACGGGATGACCGGCCTTCGTCGGCGGTGGAAGACACGGTGTTCGCAGGTTGCGCTCTCACATGGACCCTACTTACGTGTTACCTGGAAGTCCTGCTATGGCTTCACCAATGTACTCTCACATCCACAGTATATGTTCTCCTGAAAAAGTAAGTCAAATAGGACCTTGGAATTGTCCTGACTCCTCCCCCCCCCCGCCCCATTATCTGACACCTCTGGACTGTAGCACTGATTATAAATAAATGGAAAAATGTGTTTTTAAGCCATTTGATTTGTTTGGTAATGTTAACGACCACTTAAAGAATGGGATTTTAAACAAAAAATCCTAATTGGGGATCATAACCTGTAGTTTCAACGCAGCCTTAGACTCACCTATGGTGTCTTTCTTTCCTCAGATATTTTCCAAAATAGGCACGGTGCTGAAGATCATCACTTTCACCAAAAACAACCAGTTTCAGGCTCTCATCCAGTATGCTGATGCCATGACCGCCTATCACGCTAAAATGGTAAGACTGGTACATCTGAAGCTTGGCTTCTATACACGCTTGTTAGCTTCCCTCCTTGCGGGCAAACATTGGCATTTTAAAGATACTGTGAGAGGGTTATTGGAGCTGGAAGTAATCCATGTTTTACTAGAGTCACTCTTATGGGAAACAATCTGAAAGCGTGGGAGGCGGACTTGTACGGACTCTGTAGGAGCCAAATACTCACAGGAAATCTAGCTCTATAAAGCAACCAATTGTGACATGAGGTAAGCTAGGGTTAGGAAACAAAATATTAGGAGAATGAAGTAATAATATTTGGGGGGGAAAGTTTATGACTTTCAAGAAAGTCATAAGTCGTAATATTGAAGGGAAAAAATTATTTTACAAGCATAAAGTTTAAATATTACTGAAAAATGGGATGTTTTTTTAGGTCGTAACAACACTGGAAAATTGGACAGAAGTACCAGTCTAAGTAAAAGTTCAAAGGTAGCAGTAGTGCTTTCATAGAATAGAAATAATACATTATGCCAAGTTAAACTGAATGGCCTTAATAGCGCTCTGTCATGCCCGTAGCGTGAGTGCACGTACACACAGTCTCAGGAGAAGCTATCAAAAAGTCGCAGCCGTGGCTGAGCTGGGTTGTCATATTTGCGAATGCTACCGCCCCCACTGCAGTACATAACCATGACCATGCGTAACATGAATAAAACCCTCGTGCATCCCCATTTTTCTGCCAGTCCCTGGATGGGCAGAACATCTACAACGCCTGCTGCACCTTGAGAATCAGCTACTCCAAGCTCACCAGCCTCAATGTGAAGTACAATAACGACAAGAGCAGGGACTACACTCGCCCCGACCTTCCCAATGCGGATGCCCAGGCCGCCCTCGACCACCAGACCATGGCAGCTGCGGCATTTGGTAACATTGCCAGTGCTTTTTTTTGTTTTTCTCTAATCGCACGTCATGACTTGCACGCATTTGCCCTTTTCCTTTCACGACAGCAGCACCGGGTATAATATCTGCATCTCCATATGGTGGCGCTCATTTCCCCCCAGCCTTTGCCATCCAGCAGGCAGCAGGTGAGTGCATTTATTTCAGGATTAGTTTAATTGTGTCTACAATAAAACAAGAGTGTGATGCAAGTATTACAAAAAATAAATAAATCCTTGCAGGTCTTGCAGTGCCTGGTATCCCTGGCGCCTTGGCGTCTCTAGGCGTTGGGCACGGAGGCATGGCGGCAGCAGCTGCCGCCGCCAGTCGCCTGAGCCTAGCCGGCCTCGCTGCTGCAGGGGGACACAACGTCCTGTTGGTCAGCAATCTGAACCCTGAGGTCAGTAACACTGGTTAGACGCGGCCCTCGGTCTGCACGGGGAGATCATTAAGTACACCACTGGCCCTCAGTAATGTCGAGTGTCGCCCCCTCCTGGACGCGACGAGACTAGCCAAAGAACCGTCATCACTTTGTTGTTTTTAATAATTGTCATCCAGTCAAAAAGCACTTCTCTTTCAGGACCTCTGTTTGACCAAACCTGCTACATTTTCTGACCTGCCACTTTGCTTACTGTGAATTTTTAAGTTTGTTCAATACACTAACTTCTTTTTTGTAAGCACTTACCATTCCATATCCTCATTTTTTGTCCATAAGTTTAAAATCATTCTTGAGTTGTTTGGAGAGACAATATTACTTTTTCCCTCTCTTGTTTCTACTTAAAAAGACATACTTGGGTCTTATTCTAGTTTTCTATTATTCTATCGCTCACGTTTAGTAGTTACATTAAAGGGGGGGTTTGAACATGACCGTTAACGTAACGAAATGTCATTTGAGCTCTTCTCGGGGTAGCGTGTCATTGAAAAGTACATATTGTCTCTGCCTTTTTTCTGTATTTCATTGTTAATCTTTTTTTTCTCCTGTTTCTCCTAGTGTTCCCATAGTGACAGTGCATTTTAATTTAGCCAGTTCTACTGTCTGAAGCACTACATTTCTTTGTGTATACTGACCTTGTTTTTTTTTTTACTTCCTTTCTCTCTCTCTCTCACTCCATCCAACCCCCACACCCCACCCCCCCCCCCTTTTTTTTTAAACTCCCATCCCGCCCCACCTGTACTCTTGCCAACTGACCGCACGCCCCATGACCAATTGTTCCCTCTGTCCTCCCGTTTTTTCTGCTACAACCACCCGCCCCTCTGTCTCCCCTGGCCATTGCTCCCCACCCCCAATTTGGACTCCCACTAAATAAAAACAAAAAATGATATAACTCGCCCACCCACCTCAACTGATTTTTGCCCAAATGTCACATTCACAACTCATCACCACCTCCACCTCATCACCACCACCCTCCTTGTCCTCTCTCCATTATTCTCTCCTTCCACCATGGTACTGTGGCCTTCCTGTGGACCTCGCTGCCTGTGGCCTGCGGACATGTCCCGACTCCACTCCACTGTCCTCCACTCCGCCTCTTTTCCCCTGTCCCCTGTTCCCTCCCCTTTTTTGGCCCGCTGCTCCCCTGCTGTCTCTAAAGAGCGTTACGCCACACTGCCTCTTTATTCTTTTCGGTACGTTATCATCCTTTCATCTCCTTTTTTATTACTACTGTTACCTGGCAAGGTGGGCATGTCTTGTCTCATGTTGTTGGCTTTGTTTTTACTTATTTGAACCACTGATGGCTTATCAGGCTAGGTGGGCATAATGGGGGGTTGGGTTGTTAGTTTTGGTGGGGGGTGAGGGATTGTGTGTGTGTGTGTAAGTTGATGTGAGTGAGGAAATGGAGGCTGAAAGGAGCTACACAGAGCAGCAGCATTTCATGAAAAATGTTCAGCATTTGCTTTAAAAACATTTTGTTCTTTTATCTTCAAAAGAGCAGCCCCTCAGTGGGGAAACTCCCCCCCCCCTCCCCCTTGGAAATTTGGCGGGTTCTCTACATTCCAAAGCATCACGCTCTGGTAGACAAGCTGATGCTTTTCCAAAAATGATTATTGGCTTGTTTTGATTCAGAAAAATTGGGCACGGCCTTTTGTTTGTGGATCGTCCCAAAAGTGGCATAGCAACAACACGGAGACAAAATCGAATGCTGCAGCTTTATTTATTTTTTTGTGCCGTGACATCCCTGTGGTGTGATGCCTTCTTTTATAGTTGTAGTGTTTTTTAATGCATGTGTAGTTTATTCCTGCATGATTTTACTCCATTCTACACAAATTGACTTTTTGCTAGCAAGCCAATTCAACTACCTCTTTTCTCTTTACCTGACTTTTGCAAAGCATAACTTTTTATATGTATATTCATAACTGTCCTATATTTAGTCCACGCCAGCTCCAATTTAGATTAGCCTCAATCAAACAGGGCTTCTTTGGGTAGCGGATTTGATAGTAACGACCCGAGATCCTTCCAAATTGTGTTTGCTGCTGTGATTGGCTATGCGTGAGACTTGTGTGTTAAACCAAACCCTGCCCCCACCCCCACTCCAATGCCTGACACTGTGCTCCTCTCCTTCCAGGCGTGTACGGCGACGTGATGAGAGTAAAGATCTTGTTCAATAAAAAGGAGAATGCTCTGATCCAGATGTCGGATGGCACCCAGGCTCAGCTAGGTAGCCACAGCACTGTTTGCACTGCTCGGGTTATCATACTTGTATTGATCCCAAAGAACATTGCGGTGTTTTGTAGCAGCAGCAACTGACAAAAAGTGTGTTCTGTATTAAGAGCATTTTGTACTGTCACAACAAACCACTATTGATTTTGTGCACATTGTGTAGTTATGCCAACCCAGTCGTGTAACATTTAATGCCCATAGGTAGAAATGTCGTTGTAAAGGTGTCCCGATCCGATACCGATGGCAGGTATATACTACAGGTTACACGAGCTTGTGTCCAAGAGGCAAGATGAGAAATACAAGACAAAAAATTAGTGGGTGTTGACTGTCGGGAACAAAGGCTCGGCATCTCAATTGGTAGTTATTTTCCCACATGCAAAAAACTGGGTTGGGAGGATGCGCTTGAGGTGGGCAAGTTTTTATTGCCTTTTATGTTGCTACCACTGTCGACTAAAATCGGCATACTGGCATATTTATCCCAACCATGTGCGTGCATGTTCGTTTTCCTAGTCTCCAAGCAGGCAAGAAAAGAGTTCACTCTGTACATTGGTTTCAACACCTTAGAACAACTGCATGAACCCAGTCATACATTCGTTGTCCTGGTGGGTGGAGCCGGGGCCTGTAGCATACAGAGTGCAGAATTGCAGAACTTAGTAGAAAGTAAATTAGTAGAGCTCAAAATATAGTTACATTTTTTATTTCACTTGAAATCAATGTCTCAAGTCCATTTTCAATATAAGAAAGGGTGCAGAAGAACCTCACAACATATTTCAACCATATTATAAACAATAACAACCATGATAACCACAATATCAGCAACAACCACAACAGTAACAGCAAAATGAGAAAAGAAGAGGGGGGGGGGGTTAACTGCTGCGGCGGAGTCTTGAGCCATCAGAGATTTTATATGCAGGCTGATGTAAGCTGTCTTGTTTTCCGATATCAAATTGGGGCGCACCTACTATTTATGACTCCCTCCATTTGCAGTTTTCCCACTGCGCAGCTCCAGTTTAATTCATTTACCTTTTAAAAATGTTTAAACTTCAATGGTTGAAGCGGAAATTCACCACCTTCCCACTAGGCGGCGCCACTCCACTTACTATTGTACTTTACACTTCCATTCAGGTCCAGGGAGTTCATGGAGGGCCATATAGTGGTCATCTACAGCAATGCATGCACAGGCCTGCCGTAAAAGGGGGAAAGTTAGGACAATTACCAGGGCCGCTGAGAGACACTGACCCACAAAATATACATACAAAATAATATGATTTTATCTGGGCTGAGATTTATGTATTTTTTCAATTATAGTCCCAAAATGATTAAAAACTGTTTTTCTTTCCGTTTTCTATTTTTAGCAGTTAAAGTTAAATCCACATTGACCAAAAAGTAATCTTCCATGTTGACCAACCACCCCCCAGATCAGTATGAAATGGTTTGGCTGGTGACGGTGCTACGTAGTGTTTTCAAAAAGGAAGGCAAGAAAGGCAAAGAAGAATATGTAGAAGTACTAGGGCCAGGTTGAAAAACAAAATTGTCCAGTATGATAACACTTATTACCATGAGAATCAAAAATAGGTGTTAATGCCAATGGCAATAATTAATTATGGGATGTTTTAGAATAAATGTTATGCTAAACTTTTTTCCCGCTCAGTCACCATCAATAACACAACAAAAGGGAAGTTTTCAGGCACTTTGCTGTAAAGCCTTGGTATAATAAGTGTCGCTAACCCATATTGCACTCCCACCTGAACCATATTACTTCAGTAATGTGGTGATTGTGATTTTGTCAGGTCTACAAATGTAAGGACCACAGCTGCCCGATGGGACTCAGAATTTGTGGTCTTGCTATGCAAATGCACATTTTAGTGTGTGAAGTTGCTCATGGAACTCTCAACAGCGTGACGCTTGTTTATTTAACACGTCGGTGTGTCGTTTTCTTAGCCATAAGTCACCTGAACGGCCAGCGGCTTCACGGCAGGGCCATCCGTGTGACCGTGTCCAAACACACCACGGTCCAGCTGCCGCGGGAGGGCCAGGAGGACCAGGGCCTGACCAAGGACTTCAGCAACTCCCCACTGCATCGCTTCAAGAAGCCCGGCTCCAAGAATTACTCCAATATCTTCCCACCCTCCGCCACGCTCCACCTCTCCAACATCCCGTGAGTCCCGTTCCACCACAACACAAGTACAAACCACCGTCTTCCTTTATGGTGTCAATGACTCAAATTACTTATAAGGCCTTCTGTGGTGGAGGAAGACCTCAAGAGGCTTTTTGCCAGCTCAGGAGCCACAGTCAAAGCCTTCAAGTTCTTTCAGTAAGTTTGTTTTTTTCTCTCTGGATTTCTTCTTCAGTAAGCTTACGCATTAAGCATCAGCCCGTTTGTCCTCCACGCAGAAACGATCGGAAGATGGCCTTGATCCAGACAGCTTCGGTGGAGGAAGCTATCGAGTGCCTGATCGAGTTCCACAACCACGACCTGGGAGAGAACCACCACCTCAGAGTGTCCTTCTCAAAGTCCACTATCTGAGTGGCTGTTTTTGTGTGCGTCTCCCTCTCGAGGCAACCCGCCGCTGATTGCTACCATTCAGTGCAATTTCCAGGTTCACGGCTGTTTCCTTGCAGAAAGTTCCCTTATACTCCTAAAAAAAAAAAAAATCAGTCTACAGTAGGTTTGGGTATAAAATCTACTTTTCTTTTTTTTCCCTTTTATTTTTTTAATTAAAAAAAAAACATTTTTTTTATGTGAAAACAAAATCAAACCCAGATCTCTCTTTTGATGTTGAAGTCAGGGGAAACGGTGCTTGTGTGTTAAAGCGATGGGCACACAAACCTGCTTAATTTAGCCTTTCAGGGACGAGCTTCTTTACGCGGAAATGTTTTTAACCGCTTTTACGTTTAGAAAAAGTCTTGCGTGGCCGTCGACGTAAGCACAACCATCACCGAGAAGCATAAAGCAGACCCGACCCGGACCAGCTTTTTGGCAACCAAATGAGGCAGCTGATGAACTGTCAGTTAAAAAGACCAAATTTTCTTAGGCACACTTCAGCATTCCTTTTTTTCCCTCTCAAAGAACCACAACATTAAAAAAATACTTTCATTAAAGGAAAAGTGCAATTTTGCCCGTGACCCACAATCCTTAGGAGAAACAACCAGAACTCTGTGTTCTAAAGATTTCAAAACAGCTAAAACGAGGCAGCTAAGAATGCTCGTAATGGGACACACCCATTCCACCTAGAGAGCCGCCTGGACTCCATTTACATTATATAAGCGACAGCAACACAACATTGTTACGCCAAAGAACTACGCTACCTGCGCAGTGACACCTTACCTCGCTATGCCAGCTAGCGACTAACTCACACTAGCGCTACATATTGCAGTTGCCGCTAGGGAAGCGTTCCTTTGTATGTTGCTGTGTGAAATCAGTGCACCCAGGAAAGAAGTTCGGCTAATAAAAATGACCAAAGTACAACTGTAGAATGACCAGTTATCACCACTTTGTTACCCCGTGCTACCAGTGTGTAAATAAAACCTTTGCAGTGGGCTTTGTACGCCTAACTGGTGTGTCCCATTGCGTGTGTTAATTAGCTGCCTCTTTTTAGCTGTTTTTATATCTTTTTGAATGGATGATGGGCAAAATTCCCCCCAAAAAGCTCTTTTCCTTTTAAGTGCTCACCGGTTTGCGTCAAGGGATGTTTACCACTCTACCGTAGTGGCCTCCGGTCCAAGAGCAGACCTATCTTTGTATCTCCTCCAGTCTTGTGCCTTACTTCCCTCCCGCGGAGCCACCTACCTGCCTTATAAGCGATGGCTCTGGCTTCTGTCAAAAAACAACTCTGGCGGGGAAACAACACAAGTTGTAAAGCATATAAATCTATCTATCCCTGTATGAATGTAGATGCGCCACATGCTTGCTAGGCGATGTAGCGACCACCTATACTATCATTTATCCATTTTTTTATCTTAGCATTTATCTTCTCTGAACGTACGTGTTAGTAGCGCCTGCTTGGATGCTTATATTACACAGTGCCTTCCCCCACTGAGGCTTTTCATGTTGTTACCCCCCATGACTGCTAAGATTCACTTTGACCACCAAGCTCAGGTGAAAGTCGTACCTGTGAGAGGGCAGCTGGGAGTTTGTTGTGTTGTTGGTTTTATTAGTGCACTTTGCCCCGCCCTACCAACCCTCAAGTGTCACTCAAGTCTTAAACGTGGTCACATTCCTCCTCAGTGCCTCCAGCAGCGGTTCTGTACAGTCGTAGAGCCGATAGAGATGTGTGTATTTTTCTAATTAAAAAAAAGATTATGCATGGTTAAAGAAAAAGCTTCGTGTAGCTTCAGACGGTTATTGTTGTCGAGGACCAAAGTACCCTCCGCGGTTTTGTAGTGTTGTGATTTCTTAAAAGTGCGTTCCTCCCCTACCTGCACACATTCCACCACCTGACCCAAACGCATACTGTCTCCGTTCACCGTTCCTGATACAGTGTAGACGATAATAGTTTTGTTTCTTCCTGTTTTAGGTTTTTGTTTCTCCTTTTTATACAGGGGAGGGGGCTGCCGGTTGTATATATTCATGTTTTTGTATCACGCAATCATTTGGGTAAAGACTTTACTTTCAAAACATGTATATTTTGATAAGACAATATAAAAAAAACAAAGCTCCCCCAGAGCTGTGAAAACCAGACTTTTTTTTGTAATGCAAAAACATTAAAACTGCTATGAACACAGAAGTGGGTGTGTATATGGCCCTGTCGCCCTCTCCATCTTGTTCTCGCCTCTACATCTTCTGCCTTCAATAAATCTTTACTTTGTTCTTTCTTTCGTCTGGACTTGTTTGGGTTCTCTGTCGCTTCTTTTCCTGTGCGTCTGATGCTGGTTAACATTCCCTATCCCGTTGACTGCATCTTCTCTTTTTTTTTGTCTTGTCCAGCATCATAACAGCTGAATGGGAGTCAAGCTGCCTTCAAATGCTGAGCAAAATTTCTTTGCCAAGGGAGATTTCATAATCCAAATGAGTCTCCCTTGACATTTGACTGCGTTTATTATGAATTTTGTTGCGCCACATTTCCATGCCGGACCTGACCTGAAAATGGGACGGGTGGGGCATATAAGAAAGGGTGCAGAAGAACCTCACAAACATATTTCAACCATATTATAAACAACCGTAATAATCAAGATTTCCGCAACAACCAGAACCGACACAGAGTAAAATGAGCAAAAATACAGGGGAAAGAAGAAAATAATAATACTAATTTCATGTACACACATTCATATACATATACATACACACATATATATACATGCACATATTCGTACACGCATACATACACATACTGTGCACATACACATATCCATGCAGTACACACACACACACACACATACAGTGTGCATATATATGTATACACACATACATATTTACTAATAATGATAAACATACAAGAAAAACAACGAGAAAACGCATCCTTTCAACGTCGGCGTTCCCCTCACTGGCCAGCAGGGGAGCTGTTGCTCTGGTGAAGGTTCTGTGGTGCAACACACACAGAGGTGACTTTACCTGCCAACTCCTACGACGGCAGCAATCCTGACCCTTGAGTCTCAAGTGGCTCCTCGGCCTTTAACTTTGATACTTTTTGTCCCGACTCCCTTGCAGAGCGGCAGAAAGGATTAACCCCGGATCATGGCTGTCTTTGCAGGCGAGGACAAGTGTGTGCGTGTGGACTGCTCTTAAAAAATGAAGTGTTTTTTTTTTTGCACTGCTTGCTCTGCATGACAATGCTCGCTTTGAAGGTCACTGAAGCGCCCAGATTGCCGTGTGTTGTGTTCAAAGGAACTGTGGTGGGTTTTCTCTGCTGGTACCGTTTCTGAAGTCCAGATCCTTGTCGGGTCAAAACCTAGTATATGGTTTCAGCCTCTCAGCTACATGTCCCAAAACTTCTTCCAGAGCGGGAAAATCTGAAAATGCTGGTTTGTGGATTTCGGCCGCCTCGTTGTGTGACCAGAAGTGAACTTTGGCGGAAATCCCACATATTTGAATGTTTTGTCTCACACCCCATGCTGACTTGCAGAAGCTAGTTTTCAAAATAGCAGCCCAAAGTGAGTAACCAGATGAAGTACTATTAGTATATTTTATTACTACATGGCAAACCAGTTACCAGTAGGTGCACTAGATTCTCAGAAAGCAAGACCCAGAATTCATGATATGCACGCTGTTAAGGCTGTGCAATTGCCCAATTAGTTGGGCATAAAATATCAGGGTCTGCCAAACTAATTTTTGTTTGTAGGATTTGTCAATCCTGTGAATGACTGCACTAATATTTAGTTTTGTAGAAGTGCTTCACATCTGTGTGGCATGGACTCAACCAACTCAGCTGTTCTTCCACTCCAACATTATTCAACATTCCACAATTCATCATTTCTTGCTGTTGCTTAACAAACGCAGACATCTTCTGTCACAGTACTTACAGGTAACACCGGGACTGTCTGTCATCATCCTGAAGCTCAAGAGCCTTTGCCGTTCCGGTTATTCTTCCATCCATTTTGGTAGTTGGCTTCCATTTTCTGCCATGTGTCTCTGGTTTTGCTCTCCATTTTAAGGCGTTGGCGATCGTTTTAGCCAAACATATTTTGCAACCCTCTCCTATTAACTTTTTAATCAAAGTACGCTGTTGTTCTTCTCAACAACCCTTTTTCCCGCTCCGCTTTCAAAGCACAAAGGCATTTTCTGCATGTGCAACCAGAACACGTAGGACCTTACATGTCAAGAGGGCTCTAATAATGTATAACTCGCAGCAGGTCTTCTATGCTCCAACTTTGAAAGTATTTCTTTTCATAAATTGATTAGTTAGTAATTAAAGTCACCTTTTGCCCGCACTGCCAGAACACATAGCAACATAAGCACGGGTGTTACAGGTCCTATTTTCTCTTATGTCGACTATATTGAGTAATAGGTGGCTATAGGGGTGTTATTTCATGTCAAGAGGGCTCTTATAATGTAAACACTTGTAAACTCAGCTCTCATGCCCTGACTTCACTTCCTGCCTGCACCACTGTAACACATCTGTAGTAACACACACAAGTTTTATTTTATCGTCTTTCTTTTAGCTCATTATGTCTACAACGTGGAGTAAAAAGACTAAGGGTGAATATAGGGCTATTATTTAGTCTAGAGATCTCTAATATGTTAAAAGCCTGTAATTATTACACGTTTGACCTGTTTTTATGTCTTTAAACACATTTCTGTTTGTCTCATAAGGATTGTGGATGACGGGCAAAATTCCCCAAAACATGTTAATGTTAGCATAGTAGCATTTTTAGCTGTTTCCTGGGTAGACACTTTTATGAACACTTACCACTATTATGCTAGGTGTTAGCATTAGTCTTCTTTTCCTTTGGGCTTATCGCCACAGCCAATCAATTGCCTCCATCTAACTCTGTCTTCTGTATCCTCTTCTCTTGCGCCAACTACCTTCATGTCCTCTTTCACTACATCCATAAACCTCCTCTTTGTCTTCCTCTAGGCCTCCTGCCTGGCAATTCAAAACTCAGCATCCTTCTACCAACATATTCACTATCTCTCCTCTGGACATGTCCCAACCATCTCAGTCTGGCCTCTCTGACTTTATCTCCAAAACCTCTAACATGTGCTGTCCCTCTGATGTGCTCATTCCTGATCCTGTCCATCCTGGTCACACCCAAAGAGAACCTCAGCATCTTCATCTCTGCTACCTCCAGCTCTGCCTCCTGTCTTTTCCTCAGCGGCACTGTCTCTAAACCAAACAACATGGCTGGTCTCACCACAGTTTTGTACACCTTTCCTTTCATTTTAGCTGAAACTCTTCTATCACACATCACACCCGACACTTTTCTCCACCCATTCCAGCCTGCCTGCACACGCTTCTTCACCTCTTTTCCACACTCTCCATTGCTCTGGACTGTTGACCCTAAGTACTTAAAATCCTCCACCTTCTTTATCTCTTCTCCCTGTAACCTCACTCTTCCACTTGGGTCCCTCTCATTTACACACATGTACTCCGTCTTCCTTCCTCTCCTTTCCAGGGCAAACCTCCACCCCTCAAGCTTCTCCTCCACCTGTTCCCTGCTCTCACTACATATCACAATGTCATCTGCAAACATCATAGTCCATGGAGATTCCTGTCTAACCTCGTCCGTCAGCCTGTCCATCACCATAGCAAACAAGAAGGGGCTCAGAGCTGATCCCTGATGGAGTCCCACCTTCACTCGGAACTCCTCTGTCACACCTGCAGCACACCTCACTACTGTCTTACAGTCCTCGTACATGTCCTGCACCGCTCTAACATACTTCTCTGCCACTCCAGACTTCCTCATACAATACCACAGTTCCTCTCTGGGCACCCTGTCATAAGCTTTCTCCAGATCTACAAAAACACAATGCAGCTCCCTCTGACCTTCCCTGTACTTCTCAATCAACATCCTCAAAGCAAATACTGCATCTGTTGTACTCTTTTTTGGCATAAAACCGTACTGCTGCTCACAAATGCTCACGTTTGCCCTTAGTCTAGCTTCAACTACTCTTTCCCATAACTTCATTGTATGGCTCATCAGCTTTATTCCTCTGTAGTTGCCACAACTCTGCACATCTCCCTTGTTCTTAAAAATGGGCACCAGCACACTTCTCCTCCATTCCTTAGGCATCTTCTCATTATCTAAGATCTTGTTAAACAACCCGGTCAGGAACTCTATTGCCACCTCTCCTAGACACTTCCATACCTCCACAGGTATATCATCAGGACCGAGTGCCTTTCCATTCTTCATCCTCTTCAATGCCCTCCTCACTTCTTCCTTACTAATCTTTGCTACTTCCTGGTCCACAACAGTCACCTCTTCTACTCTTTGTTCTCTTTCATTTTCCTCATTCATCAACTCTTCAAAGTACTCTTTCCATCTTCCCATGACACTACTGGCACCTGTCAATACCCTTCCATCCTTATCCTTCATCACCCTAACCTGCTGCACGTCCTTCCCATCTCTGTCCCTCTGCCTTGCCAACCTGTATAGATCTTTCTCTCCCTCCTTGCTGTCCAACCTAGCATACAAGTCATCATAAGCCCCTTGTTTGGCCTTTGCCACCTTTACTTTCACCTTACGCTGCATCTCTCTGTACTCCTGTCTACTCTCTTCAGTCCTCTCAGTGTCCCACTTCTTCTTAGCTAACCTCTTACTCTGTATACACTCCTGCACCTCCTCATTCCACCACCAAGTCTCCTTATCTACTTTCCTTCCAGATGACACACCAAGTACTCTCCTACCTGTCTCCCTGATCACAGTAGCTGTAGTTGTCCAGTCATCTGGAAGGACTTCCTGGCCACCCATAGCCTTTTTCAACTCCTTCCTAAAAGTCACGCAACACTCCTCCTTTTTCAGCTTCCACCATTTTGTCCTCTGCTCTGCCTTTACCCTCTTCATCCTTCTCACCACTAGAGTCATCCTACACACCACCATCCTATGCTGTCTGGCTACACTCTCACCTACCACTGCTTTGCAGTCACTGACCTCCTTCAGGTTACACCTTCTACACAAGATGTAGTCTACCTGTGTGCTCCTACCTCCACTCTTGTAGGTCACCCTATGTTCCTGTCTCTTCTGGAAGAAAGTATTCACTACAGCCATTTCCATCCTTTTTGCAAAGTCGACCACCATCTGTCCTTCAGCGTTCCTCTCCTGGATACCAAACTTGCCCATCACCTCCTCATCATCTCTGTTTCCTGCACCAACATGCCCATTGAAGTCCGCACCAACTCTCTCACTTCTAGGGATGTTCTGCATCACTTCATCCAGGTCTGACCAGAATTTCTCTTTCTCCTCCATCTTACATCCTACCTGTGGAGCATACCCACTAACAACATTGAACATCACACCTTCCATTTCTATCTTCAGGCCCATCACTCTATCTGACACTCTTTTTACCTCCAGGACGTTGCTAGCAAACTCCTCCTTCCAAATCACCCCTACTCCATTTCTCCAGGTGTTAGCATTAGTAGCAGGCTAAAATTAGCCAAGAAGCATTTTTAGCCATTTTAATAGACAATTATTTTAGGTCTTAGCATGTTAATGTTAGCATAGTAGCATTTTTAGCTGTTTCCTGGGTAGACACCTATATGAACACATTATGCTAGGTGTTAGCATTAGTAGCAGGCTAAAATTAGCCAAGACGCATTTTTAGCCATTTTAATAGACAATTATTTTAGGTCTTAGCATGTTAATGTTAGCATAGTAGCATTTTTAGCTGTTTCCTGGGTAGACACCTATATGAACACATTATGCTAGGTGTTAGCATTAGTAGCAGGCTAAAATTAGCCAAGACGCATTTTTAGCCATTTTAATAGACAATTATTTTAGGTCTTAGCATGTTAATGTTAGCATAGTAGCATTTTTAGCTGTTTCCTGGGTAGACACCTATATGAACACATTATGCTAGGTGTTAGCATTAGTAGCAGGCTAAAATTAGCCAAGACGCATTTTTAGCCATTTTAATAGACAATTATTTTAGGTCTTAGCATGTTAATGTTAGCATAGTAGCATTTTTAGCTGTTTCCTGGGTAGACACCTATATGAACACATTATGCTAGGTGTTAGCATTAGTAGCAGGCTAAAATTAGCCAAGACGCATTTTTAGCCATTTTAATAGACAATTATTTTAGGTCTTAGCATGTTAATGTTAGCATAGTAGCATTTTTAGCTGTTTCCTGGGTAGACACCTATATGAACACATTATGCTAGGTGTTAGCATTAGTAGCAGGCTAAAATTAGCCAAGACGCATTTTTAGCCATTTTAATAGACAATTATTTTAGGTCTTAGCATGTTAATGTTAGCATAGTAGCATTTTTAGCTGTTTCCTGGGTAGACACCTATATGAACACATTATGCTAGGTGTTAGCATTAGTAGCAGGCTAAAATTAGCCAAGACGCATTTTTAGCCATTTTAATAGACAATTATTTTAGGTCTTAGCATGTTAATGTTAGCATAGTAGCATTTTTAGCTGTTTCCTGGATAGACTTCCACTATCATGTAAGGTGTTAGCATACTAACATTAGCATCTTAATATTCCATCCATCCATTTTCTTCCGCTTATCCGAGGTCGAGTCGCGGGGGCAGCAACCTAAGCAGGGAAGCCAAGAGGTCCCTCTCCCCGGCCACTTTGTCCAGCTCTTCCCGGCAGATCCAGAGGCGTTCCCAGGCCAGCTGAGAGACATAGTCTCTCCAACGTGTCCTGGGTCTTAATATTATAGCATGCTAACATTAGCATAGTAGCATTTTTTTATGTTTTTCAAGGATATGAACTTAAGACACTTGGTGATAAAATGCTAGGTGTTAGCATGCTAACGGTGGTGTTTAAGTCGTTCAAACCCGTCCATGGTATGTTTTTATGGTCCATCCATCCATTTTCTATGATGCTTATCCTCATCAGGGTGGCGAGTATGCTGGAGCCTATCCCAGCTGATTTGGGGCGGGAGGCGGGGTACACCCTGGACCGGTCGCCAGGCAATCGCAGGGCACATCTAGACAAACATTCACACTCTAATGGACAATTTAGAGCGGCCAATGAAGCTAACATGCATGTTTTTGGAATGTGGGAGGAAAGCGGAGTACCCGGAGAAAACCCACACACGCACGGGGAGAACATGCAAACTCCACACAGAAATGCCCAACGGAGATTCAAACCCTAAACCTCCTGACTGTAAGGCCAACATGCTACCCACTCATCCACCGTGCGGCCTTGTTATCGTGGTCAGGGAATGTAAATAAGTAGATGAAGTAAACGTATGATCTCAACACGAAGGGAACCACAGCGCTCGGCGGAGGTCTGCACTCTCCGAGGGCTTTTCAAGCCGCGTTCTTGTTTTGGCATCTTTGCAGGCTGCGCTGTTGTAACAGCATCCCTCCGTGGAATACGTGCAAATGCAAAGAGATTGCGTAATTTGGCAGGAGAGCTTGGGCTGCAAATTCAAAGCGATAAGATCCCAACAGGTCCCTGCTGGGGCGAAGGATTCCATCTTCCTGCCGGTTGGTACGTGTAAACATTTGCTTTCAAAGAAGTTCCTCCCCTAAAGCACAAAGTGCAAAGAAAGGGGCAGGGTCCAAGGAGACGTAGGCCGCCCCAACATCGGCCACGTTCTTGACAGCAGCGCTCTCCCCGTCTCTTTTGGGGAGACTGCCCCATTCTTAATTGGGAACCCCATGCGGCCCAGGAACTTGGCTGAATGGGCGTCGTTACGTCGGCACCGCGACCCGCCTAGTCGTACATATGCAGGTTTTTCTACTCGGCCTGGCTTCTCGTCCGCACGCAATCGGGGGCTCTGCTCCGTAAATGCTGGGATGTTTTGCACTTCCCAGGTGAGGAGGGATAAAACTGCGCTATTTGGGTTTGCGTCGTAGGAAACGCGTGATCTTTTTTACAGCACAACATTGAGTTATAGATTTGCGGTGTTGCTTTTGATTCCTTGTATTTTTCATATCTTACTATATCGATGATTACATGCCTCATAATGCATCCGCTTGGACAAAATACACGTCTTTTGCATTTCATAAAGTCCTACATGGTCGGATGTCCTTCTACCCGGCTTAGCCCAGACATCTCCTTATTCATAAGCTTGTTTTTAGTTTGAGATCTTTTAGGAGGATATCCGTGTGTGCTGGTGACTTAACAAAAAAACGAATATATACCATTTCAAAGATTTATTTTTACCACTGAAACCAATATAACATCTCAACATTCCCCAATATACAATTCTGACATTCAAAAACGAATCAGTGAGCAGTAAGACCACCTTTCCTAGCAAGGACACCCAAAGCCTGCCATCCTTGGATTCTGTCGGTGTTTTGATCTGCTCACCATCAACATGGCGTGCAGGTTCAGAGAGGTGTACTGTTTTCCCTCCTTGTAAATCTCACATTTGATGGAGGACCACGTTCTCTATGGGGTTCAGATCAGGTGAACATTAGTTTTCTTCTCTTAGACCCTTTCTTGCCAGCCACGCTGTGGAGTACATGGACACGTGTGATGGAGCATGTCCTGCATGAAAACCATGTTTTTCCTGAAGGATGCCGACTTCTTCCCGTACCACTGCTTGAAGAAGGTGTCTTCCAGAAACTGGCAGTAGGACTGGGAGTTGAGCTCGACTCCATCCTCAACCCGAAAAGGCCCCAAAGGCTCATATTTGACGATACCAGCCCAAACCAGTACTCCACCTCGCTGGCGTCTGAGTCGGACTGGAGCTCTCTGCCCTTTACCGATCCAGCCACGAGCCCATCCATCAGGCCCATCAGGACTTACTCTCAATTCATCAGTCCATAAAACCTTAGAAAAATCTGTCAAGGCCCAATCTTGACGTTTCAGCTAGTGTGTCTTGTTCAGTGGTGGTTTTCCAGCCTTTCTTACCTCGGCCAAGTCTCTGAGTATTTTGGGCACTCCAGTGATGTTGCAGCTTTGAAATAGGGTCAAACTGGTGGCAAGTGGCATCTTTTCTCAGTTCACGGGCAGTCATTTTGCGCCTTGGTTTTTCCACACGGTTCTTGCGACCCTGTCGACTATTTTGAATGAAACGCTTGATTGTTCGATGATCACGCTTCAGAAGCTCGGCAATTTTAAGAGTGCTGCAACCCTCTGCGAGATATCTCACTATTTTTGACTTTTCCTTCTTTTGAGCTATTTGGCCAAAGGAAAGGAAGTTGCCAAATAATTATGCACCCCTGATATAGGGTGATGTCATTAGACCACACCCCTTCCCATTACAGAGATGCACATCACCTAATATGCTTAACTGGTAGTAGGCTTTCCAGAATCAGCTGCACCCTTGAAAGAGAACAAAGAGTACGTACGGAAGGATCGTATATCTTATATGCCCAGGGAACAGTTGGAATGTGCTGACGGCCGGAGAGAAACAACTCCTTAAATGAAGTGATGATTCCCGCCGTTCCTGTTTCTGTCACACAAGCAAGCCTCCTGAAAATCTATCAAATGGAGTCAGACATCCTACGCGTGGCCGGTGGTCGGCCGATAACGAGCGTGGAGATAAAAGACGAGATGAAGGCCAAGCTAGTGATACAGATGTGGCGACTAGACAAGCGTGCGCCAAGAGAGGTCCGGGGCATGCCCCGCCGGGACTGTGGCCCGGTGTGACGGATGTTCGGTTGTGTATGAAGCAGAAACCTTTAAGAGATGCGCTTGGGTGAGGGTGGTGGAGACTGGGAATTCTGGATTTCTGTTGATATTTTTGGGTGTCTGGAACAAAGGAGGAAACATTTCCCAGTTTCTTTGTGCGTTTGGGTTTTGGTCTGGCCTAGCAGTTAGCACTTTGGAATCTCCATGCGGAGTTTGCATGTTGAGCGGGTGACTTCTCTCGGGGAACTCCGGCGACCAGTCCAGGGTGTGTACCAGTCGGCTGGGATGGGCTCCAGCATCCCCTGCGGCATAGAAGAAGGATGGAGGAGTTTTGGTCTGACCTTTTGGGAGAAACTGATGGACACCAAGCTTCTGCTGTACTTTGTATTCCTGGGAGGCCTTCAGAGGAGGCACTTAGTCTCTGGCCTGCACTTGAGAGCAGCAATCCTCCACATCAGAAGCCTCCAAATAGCGTTTAAGCTGCACAGCTTATGTCATTTAAGAGCCCAAAGTCAGAGTGACGGTGGAGGAGGAAGGTTGACTTGATGGTGAGTGCATGGATGCACCCTTAAGCTTGCACCGAAGGAGACTCGTCCACCGGTTTACACGTGCAGGCCTCAGACAGACGTTAAATAATTCATGGGGAGGGGCTGTATTTGGGTTACGGTGTTGCACACGCGAAAAAGATGCTAAAGTAGGCCACTTTTTGAGCAGAGGGCGAGGTGGCGCGCATTCTCCATATCTCTAAGATATAAAAGTGATGGAGCGCTCCAAGGGCGGCCGTATTTCGCCTCTCTGGCGACGCGCTCCCATGCCAAAAGATGCTTGTGTGCCCCGCTCTCGCGGGACAACCAAAGCAGGCTGTCAGGGTGCTATCCGGTGCTTTATGGCGCCCACGTTTTACACTCTGCTGACCACCCCTTTTTTTTTTTGGTGGGGGCACGGCCCATCCATGCGTCAGGCGCCACTTCTCCTCTCCCGGGCGCCATCCATCTTAAGTTGCGCTTTCAAACGGGCTGGACTTTATGGGTGCTTTAAGTGCGTCTTAAAACGCCTTCAGTGGTGGGGAGTGGCGCCGGACGGCCCCAATCTCACCCCGCTGGTGGACACATTAGGTACCCCTGCACTCCCTCAACACGACCCATTTTCCCAATGCTTGCAATTGAAAAGCATACAGTAGCGTTCCAAATAATAAGCCCGTGAAGTACTCTTATTAGTATATTTTTATTGCTACAGGGCAAACACCTTCCCAGTAGGTGCAGTAGATTCTCAGAAAACAAACAAGAGCCAGCATTCATGATATGCACGCTCTTAAGGCTGTGCTATTGGCCAATTAGGTGAAAGGGGTGTGTTCTAAAAATAGCAGCGTGGCATCCGATCAGTTCGGTGCCTTAAGAGTGGGCATTGACATTATTATTGTCATAAAATGATGATTCTTTCTCGTAATAGTCCAACTTTTTTACTTTTTCTTTTTTTTTTATTTGTGCTGTTACTTTTTTTTTGGTATGCCATAAAAAAAAAAACAGCAGCAGGCTGCAAATGGCCCGCGGGCCATACTTTGGACAGCCCTGATCTACTGTGTATGTTCTTACTTTCATCCACACAAAGGTTGCGTAATTATTAGTGTACAATAAAGTGTCTACTTTATTAAATTTAAATTTGGTAAATTTTGGGGGGAAACGTCATCATTTTACCAGAATAAAGTCATAATATTACTAGAAAAATTGCTATTTTTAAAGAATAAAGTTGAAATATGATTTTTTTTAAATATCTTGATGTTGTGATATGAGAAATAAAAAGGAAAAAAATCAAGTGGAAAATTAGGTTGGGAAAAAGTTCTAATATTACCAGACATAAATAAAAATATTATGGGAATGAAGTCAAATAAAATGTCATTTTCTAAAGTTGTGACTTTAACGAATAAAGTGGACAATTAGGCTGGGATTACGAGAACAAAATAAAAAATATCATGGGAATAAAATGAAAGTACAGAAATGGAAAAATAAGCATAAATGTTTGTTTATGGTAATGGCAAAGAAATATTCTTAGCACACCCACGTGGGTCGCTTTACAAAAGGCTAAATATGAAAGTAAAAAAATATATGCTGTGTTTATATAACATTAAAAAGGATAAATATCTACCTGAGCACGTTTCTGGGGATCCGATATCACGCCGGTATCGATAATGTCGACGTGTGCGTGGGCCCGCTCACCTCTCGTGCGTAATGGCGGCGGGTGCAGTGAGTCAGTCAGCCGCGAGGGGGCGTGGCGCAGACCCCGCCCCCTCGCAGACGCATGAAGGGGGGTAGGGGTGGGGGGCGTGGCCTGGACACGGCGTGTACTGCCGGGTCTGATTGTGCGCATTCACGTGCACGCAGCGTTCGGATCGCGTGGATTTCGCCAGCGGAGTTTGGACCCGGGCTGGCAGTCCTTCATGTCTTTGGCGGCTTTACAAAAAGAATAAAGTGCGGCCAAGCATGCACCTGAACGCATCACCGCTCTTGGTCCGGAGCTCGGGTCCGATCTAGAACTGGGACACCTGCAAGCTTTTTCCTTCCAAAAGAGTAATGGGAGAAAAGTTTGGACTTTGGCAGAGGAGACGCAGAACCCCCCACCACCGCCCCATCCCCGTGTGAGTACCAAGTGCGCACTTCCAGAACCCGAACCGCTTTCATGAGAGCGTCTCAACTTTGCAGCAGGATGACTTGAAGCACAGCAGCGGCTACCTTGTGGACCACAGCGAGAGCCAACCCGTCCGTCGCTCGTGGATCTGGGCCAGAAAGAAGCAGCGAGACCGAACCTGCGCCCCGAAGCATCCCGGTTGTGCAAATCACGATGAAGGGGAGGAAGTGTGCCGTGGAGGTGCTGGTTCTGAGCGCGCTGTCCTGGGTGTGCGTGTGGGCCGAGGAGAAGATCATCTTTGACAGACACTCCGTCTACTGGAACAGCTCCAATCCCAAGTGAGTGTGCGCATGCGTGACCGATCGATCGACGCATTGATTGATAGCTTGCTTGAATATTCCGCATCGGCACTCCGTTCCTGTCCGCTCGTGTGTGTGCGGACAAGACGTGCGCGCATGCGCACCGGCAAGCGAACGCCCGATAACAAGGTAAACAAAAGTGCGGCCACACATCAAAAGGCGTGCGCGCGCTCTTGCTTGGCGGACGCGGGAGCAGCAGTAGGACGCGCCGCCGCCAGAGGGCGCCATTCCCAGCATTTCTCCCCGGTCCGTGCGAAGAGCTGCACGTGCACCGCAATGCACGACTTTGTTCTGGATTCTATTTGTTTTTTGCAGTTCGTTTGTGATGAAGAAATCCACGGAACGGGTGAAAATGTATGCCTGGTGAGACAGGGAATTCTATTTAGGGGGAAAAAGGAAAGTCGTTTGTAGATTAAACAAGAAAAGTAGTTTATTATTGCGTAGGTAATCGAAAGTTATTTTCCCTAATTTCCTTCATCTGAATTTTGCTTCCTGTTGTCCGTCGACATATTTTGCTTTTCGGCAAATGCAAGCGTCCTTTCATCGTCCCAAGGCGCGGTTATCGGCCAGCCTCGCGGATTCTGCCTAGCAACAAGACTCGTTCCTTTGTCATTCAAACAGCTGTCTTGTTATGATTGTGCTGTCTAAATTCTGCCTAGCAACAAGTGGCAAAGCAGGACAAAGATCCTTCCCGCCTGATGAGGTTTTACTTCACTGTAAAGTTTTATGGCCAATGATTTGTAGTTTGGATTTGCAGGATGAGATTCTCTTCCTGCGCCACTATTTTTTTTTGGTTAGAAAAACACACACATAAGGGGCTCCACTTGCATCGGCGACTACATCACTTCTCCGCTGGAGCATCTCAAATATTTAACAGGCAGGGGGGAACATTTTCTACCTTTCTCGCTCTCAGTCGCACTTCTTTTCTTTTCCTCTTTTCAGTTTCTACTCTCTCTCACACACACACACACACACACACACACACACACACATTGCTAACATCAGCTGCTATGTTTAAGCTATATGGATGGTTGCCGCGGGCAATGCCATCCCATCAGGGAATGGTGCTGGAGGGAAGTTGAGGCGAGGAAAAGGGGGGTTGGGAGAGTATATCAAAAATGCATTGCAGTGAATGAAGACCGTGGTGCTGGTGAACTTGGTTCTCCTTGTTTGGACCCGCACCGTGTTCTCAACGGGCACACTGACAGACGTGAACCGGCGTTCCCAATCGGTTTTATTTCCCACATGCTTGTATGTCTTTCTTTGTCTATCTGTGCCCTGCGATTGGCTGGCGACCGGGTGTACCCCGCCTCCCGCCCAAAGTCAGCTGGGATAGGCTCCAGCATCCCCGCGACCCTAAACAGGATAAGCGGCGTAGAAAATGACTGAACGTTACATACTACACTTAGCACTTTCATTTTAAAAATGTTCTTTCTTAACAATGGACGGGAGCTTTTCGGTACGCTGAACAAAGGAGGAAGAGGATGATGGGAGATAACCAATGAGAAAGCAGCTTCTTCTTGGGTTTTAGGGCAGTTGGCATCCATGACTTTGGTGCAGTAGCGCCCGAGGGGAGGGCAGCTTGTAAGGCAGTACATTCCAAATTCCGGGCGCCACTTTCCATTTTCATTTTTCTATTTTCAATATTTTTTCGTTAAATGGGAAGGGAATGTCTTCAAAGTCCAATTCCTATTGTGAATTTTTGGTATAATAAGGTGGAGCAGCAGGTGGAGGTTCTACTCTACACTCATGGTTTTTTTTAGGAAAAATAGTTTTGCCAAAATTCATCCCAGGTTTTTGTACGCTACAGTTTTTGTTGATAATGTTTGCCAAAACGTTCCCTCAATTTTTGTACGTGCTTGTTTTTGTCAAAAAATCGTAACCATATTTTGCGTCGGTTTTTGTGCACCCAGTCTTCGTTTTTTTGTTTTTGTTTTTTTGTGGTGTTTTTCCTTTGATTTATGTACATTTTGCCTTTGTTATCGCAGGTTTTGGTCCATTTCGTGGTAAAGTTTTGCCTCGGATTTTGTACCCCCAATTTATTTGTGGAAAAAGGTTTGACCTCGGTCTTCAGGCGGCCAAACGAGGAGGGGGGGTTGATATCCTCAAGGTATTATAATCATCAGCCGTATAGTTCATGACTTAGGGCTAAGGCGTTTTGCGTGATGGCGGCCGTGTTTTTCAACCAAACCTGCTCAAATGTTGCACTCGTGTTTCTGTCCGTCCTCTAAAGGTTTGCACCAAATTTCATGGTCTTTGGACGAAACACTCTCAAGTTACCGCGGGTGTTTGGAAGTGTGTGAAACATTTCAACTAAATCCGGGTTATGGGGGTCGAACTTTGGGTTTGAATAACAACGCCATCGTGTGGTGTTTTTGTTCAAAAAGTAATAGCACAGGCAACGCTGGAGGGGTGCGTCTTTTGACACATTTTCATCCCTTTGGGTGCAACGAGTCCGGAGTAGAAGGGTTTGCTTATGTAAAAAAAATACGTACGCAATGTGTAAAAAGTAGCGATGGCGGCCATGTTCTTCGACCAAACTTGCTCCAATTGTACACACGCGTGCTTGGCAGTCCTGTGAGGGTGTGTACCAAATTTGGTGGTGATTCGACAAAACACTCCAGAATTACAGTGTTTTTGGTTTCTTTTAGTACGTGAGAAATTCAAGTCAGTCTGACGTATGGGGTTGGATAACAGCGCCACCGTGTGGTGTATTTGTCAGAAGAATAATAGCACAGGCGCCACAGTCGGGGTGCACCTTTTGGGGAAATTTCAGCCTTTCGTGCTCAGCTGTTCAGAAGTTGAAGAGTCCCAATTTGTCATCTTAAACACACAGACATGAGCAAATAAATATAACCATTTAGAATGACGCATTCCCCTTCTTGTTCCAGTCCATTATAGGGAGTGTAATGGATGGCGGACGGGGGAGGGGTACAGTAGGGTGGGGCTCTCCATTTCCAGGCCCGCTCTGACAATAGAAATGTTCTGGCTAATTCAATTCAAAGCACTCAGGGAAAGCTTGCGGTCACGGCGAGTAGCGGCGTCCAAATTATTTGTCCGCGGACGCCGCTGTCGTGATGTCATACGGGAAGGGGGGAGAGAGAAGTGGAGGTGGGAGGGGGCGGGCGCTATAAAGCAGAAAACTCCGCACATGCACACAGCAGAGGCTGCCAGATGTAGGTCACACAGCCGCCATTCATTTTCACACACACACTGGCCCATATAAAAGGCTTGCGGGTTTGTTGCTAACAGCTTATTTTGCGCACAAGCTAGCGGGGCTGAAAGGCGACCAGCTGACCATTTCTGTGTGGGGGTAACGCCCTGGTTTGTAACTGGTTTGTAACGCACCGGTTTGTAACGCACTGGTTTGTAACGCACTGGTTTGTAGCGCACTGGTTTGTAACGCGCTGGTTTGTAACTGGTTTGTAACGCACTGGTTTGTAACTGGTTTGTAACGCACCGGTTTGTAACGCACTGGTTTGTAACGC
>QODF01000348.1:184341-225807 GCA_024372805.1 Oostethus manadensis
ATTACCGAAAACAGAAAAGTAAAGTCAAAACATTAAGAGAAGTAAGTTGCATTTAGGAAAAATAGCTTATAGTTTTTTTTAAACTTGTAATATTCTGAGATACAAAGTCAACAACGAATAAAGTTGCATGATGTTGATGTTGCAGGAAAAAGGATCAATAATAACAGATAATAATGATAATAATGTTTAGAAATAAGAAGTCTTATTAAATATCATGAAATAAATCAAATGACAATTCAAGAAATGGGGAATAGATAAGGCAAACAATAAGGTAATGAAATATATATAATACGTGTTTAAAAAGATATTATGAAAAACAAAGAAAACAGCAAAGAAGTACTTCAGTCCACACAAAACGGTTATCTTGGATTTTCTCCCCTTTTGTGTAGACCAGCCAAAAATTCCCATGACAATAGATGGGAAGATAAAATCTCACACACACACACACACACACACACACACACACAGAAACACCCCGGCTCAGCGGTCCAGAAGGAGCACCTCGTCTAATCCCGCACTTTATCCTTCAAAAGACTTTTTCTCCTTGCGTCTTTGTTCCCGCTTCATCTGCCCCGTCTTTGAGGAACTGCCTGCCTCGTGCGACGGGACGCCATCCGTCTCCTTGGAGACCCCCCACCCCCCAGACACACACACTCTCCTATAACGGGACGTCAGGGCGGGAATAAGCCCTTTATCTTTCTGCTACACTACTTCTCAAACAGAACAGTTTCTTCTTGCAACTTCTTGCGGCTTTCATATGAAAAAACTACAAAAAAGGATTTCTTTTTTCCACCAAAGTCTGAATTTTTGTCTTTCACCCCCCCTCCCCCATAAATTCAATCAATGGAAAAACAGAAACTATCCTTAAAATAATCCAGATTACAATTTCATTTTAAAATTCAAAATGATACAGAAAAAAAATAGTTTTTAATGAAAAGACAAGAAAAAGATAACTAAATTAACTTTTATTGCAATTTTTGTTTTCTAGATTACCATTTTTTGTCCAATTCAAAATGTTTGGAACATTTTTTTGGGCTTGATTCTTGTAAAGTTGACATTTGGTATGAATGACATGAATGAAAAAAGGAATCATCAATGAAAAAGTTCAATTCTTACAAAATAATTCAGTTTTTTCAAAGGAAGTTCTGCCTCTAATCCTGTTAAATTCCCGTTTAAAAAAGAACTAAATAAATAAAATAAGTTTTTTAAACGGGAATCACCACCTTATCGTGGTGGAGGGGTTTAAGTGCCCGAGTGATCCTAGGAGCTATGTTGTCGGGGGCTTTATGCCCCTGGTAGGGTCTCCCAAGGAAAACAGGTTCTAGGTGACGGGCCAGACTAAGAGTGATTCAGAAGACCCTAATGAAGAAATCAAGAGGAGTGACCGCACCTCGCCCCGACGTGGGATACCGGGGCCTCACTCTGGAGCCAGACCTGGGGGAGGGGCTTGCAGGCGAGCGCCTGGTGGCCAGGTCTTCACCCGTGGGGCCTGGCCGGGCCTAGCCCGAAGAAGCCCCACGGGAACTCCCCCCCCGCAGACCTACCACCTGGAGGGGCAAGCATAAGGGTCCGGTGCCGTGTGATTTGGGCAGTGGTCGAGGGCGGGTGTCCGGGCGACCTGGTCTTTGGCGGCCAAATCTGGTTCTTGGGACATGGAATGTCACTTCTCTGGTGGGGAAGGAGTCCGAGCTTGTGGAAGAGGCGGAGACATTCCGACTACACATAGTCGGACTCACCTCAACCCACATTTTGGGTTCTGGAACCAAATTCCTTGAGAGGGGCTGGACCTTGTTCTTCTCTGGAGTTGCTGCAGGGGAGAGGCGGGGAGCTGGTCTGGGCTTATTGTTAGCCCCCCGGCTTGGTGCCTCTATGTTGGAGTCATCCCCAGTAAACGAGAGGGTTATTTGCCTACGCCTTAGGGCTGGGGAAAGGGTCCTGACTGTGGTTTGTGCCTATGCGCCGAACGGCAGTTCAGAGTACCCAGCCTTCTTGGAGTCTATCAGAGGGGTTCTGGAGAGCACCCCAGCTGGTGACTCCATAGTTCTGCTGGGAGACTTCAACGCCCATGTGGGCAATGACAGTGTGACTTGGAGGGGCGTGGTTGGGAGGAATGGCCTCCCTGACCTGAACCCGTGTGGTGTGTTGTTGCTGGACTTCTGTGCGAATTACAGTTTGTCCATAACAAACACCATGTTCCAACATAAGCATGTCCATAAGTGCACTTGGCACCAGGACACCCTAGGTCGCAGGTCTATGATCGACTTTGTGGTCGTATCATCAGACCTGCGTCCGCATGTTCTGACACTGTCACTTCCCTACTGACACTGCTGCCCCCGCGACCGGGACCCGGATAAGCGGAAAAAAATGGAATGGAATGGAACGTTTTTAAAAATGACAAATGTATACTGGCATTTCTTGGTAAAAGAAAACGTGAAAAATCCCAAATATCCTTTTGTCCCCTCATGAAATTTCGACATTGACATTCCTGCTCCATCCCGGCCTCAGCGTCCTTTTTATTGATCCAAAGCTGGTTGTGCTGATTGGGTCTGCCCAGTTGAGAAAGAGTGAAGTTGGTTCTGTTGCAGTGGCGGGAAGGACTTTTGGCGGTTGGTGAGGAAGAGCCTTAGAAGCACATCATGGATGGTTCTGGGGGTGCCGGGTATTAGGACCAGAAGCGCATCATCAAGATGCCCTCTGGTGCTTTTTTAGCTAAAATATGAAAACAAAACATCTTGTGATCTAACCAGAAAAAGTTCCACAATTATGGGAAAAAGGTCAAAATGTATTGGGAATAAAGTCAAAATATGATGGGAATATTATCAAAATATTATGGGAATAAAATAAGAAAATGATGGGAATAAAGTCAAAATATTCATTCATTCATTCATTTTCTATGCCGCTTATTCTCATTAGGGTGGCGGGGATGCTGGAGCCTATCCCAGCTGACTTTGGGCGGGAGGCGGGGTACACCCTGGACTGGTCGCCAGTCAATCGCAGGGCTAAAGTCAAATAATGATAGGTATAAATTCAAAATATAATGGGAATAAAATAAGAATATTATGAGAATAAAGTACAAATATTATGAGAATAAAATAAGAATATGATGGGAATAAAGTGTTAATATTATAGAAGAATATTTACAAGAGGAAAGTTGATATTATGAGATGAAATTCAAAATATCAAAAGAAAGAGTCATATTCTAAAAAGAAAAAAGTAATTTATTGAGAATAAATGTGTCCTATGAGGAAAAAAATGTCATTTCAGTCGCACAGAATCCACATATTAAAGACAAAAATGAAGTTATATATAAAAAAAGTTGTGCTTGATGAGACACAAACGAAACAAAAAAAAGTTGTCATTTTGGAAAATTTGGGTCTGGAAAAAGGTATAATATTATGGAAGTAAAGTCATAATAAGCCACAATATTGTTAGCATATCCACGTGTGTTGTGTTACAGACATTGCATCCCACCAAGCAAGAAGGATAAAGAAGGTATCCTTGAGCATGTGAAAGGATGTGCAATGGACAGTGATAACCAAGACATCCCCTTTTGGACTCTAATTGGGGTTCTTGTGTACAAATACAAAGTTAAAGGAGCTAAAAGCTCACATTCCCATCCATCTAATCAGCATTTCAACACACTTGGCAGAACCAGAACAGCAGCGCCACGAAAGAAGCCACTGATACCAGGCGCATATGTTCTTATGGCTGCCGGATCCACTCTCCTGACAACTGGCACCGCAATTTGTCCCCACATTTTTAGGCAATGCAATGCAAGAAAATTGGAAAAATGTTGTCATCTAACGGGAAAAAGTCCAAATATCACGGCAAAGTCTAAATTATATGAGCAGCAAATTTACCAAGATAATTTATGAAATTTGGAAAATAAAAAACAGCAAAAACAGTGACAAATAATTTATTAATTTATTCCCATAACTGTTCCCTCCAACTTACTGTCTCACAATGATAACTTCATTCATTCATTCATTTATTTTCTGTGCCGCTTATCCCCGTTAGGGTGGCGGGGATGCTGGAGCCTATCCCAGCTGACTTTGGGCGAGAGGCGGGGTACACCCTGGGCTGGTCGCCAGCCAATCGCAGGGCAGACAAACAAACATTCACACTCTAATGGACAATTTAGAGCGGCCAATGAAGCTAACATGCATGTTTTTGGAATGTGGGAGGAAAGCGGAGTACCCGGAGAAAACCCACACACGCACAGGGAGAACATGCAAATTCCACACAGAGATGCCCAACGGAGATTCCAACCCTCAACCTCCTGACTGTGAGGCCAACATGCTACCCATTCATCCACCGTGCGGCCAATGATAACTTTTTTTAACTTAAAAAAGGAAATCAATTTTTCCGCATATTTAAGCTACTGAAAGGTTTTCCTATACTCGGAAAATTGCAATGGAAAAACAGTTAATGGCACCCGGGCCGCACATTGGGCACCCCTGCCTTAACGGATCCCAAGAACGGATGCCCGGAATTGTCCCTTGGGTTCTGCAAAGAAAAATGGAGTTTAGGAAATGTCGTAGATCGGGTCACGGGGAGAACGGGAAAAGGCTGTTTTCTTTCTGTCGTTGCTTTTAGCTGAGTTTCCCGGCGGTCTGGTCACGCTACTTTCGTCCCCGACGCGGCTAGCCTAATCCCGAGGATTCGCCGATCTGAAGCGCTGGGTGACTTGTGCCGGTGGTGTTTGAAAAGCGCGTTGAGATGATGAGCGTGGGCTTTGGCGTTAAATCAACAGAGCGTGAATAATGGATGAGGTGTTACTGCGGGGCGGGACATTTTTTCCAAAAAGAAGTGTTTCAAGCTGGCGTCTCCGTGCCTCAACGGTATTCCCCCGTGCCTTATTTCCCAAGATGCATCACATGCATCGCCAAGTCCCTTTGATGGATATGGAGGTTAACTTTCCCACTTCGATAATAATCCTCTCTACTCTCAGCCAAACATTCGCCGCCTCACGGCGTCGACAACGATAACATGGAAACACCGAGCTGCCAAACGGCGCCGCTTGGAATGTTGATGAGGGAACGGCATCACGCGCAAATAAACGCGGGCTACACTTTGTCCGACGCGTCTCTTCCTGTTTGGACTCAACCGCTGGGGGTTCATGTAAAAGATGCAAGACTCGTTTTTCAGAAATAATTCTAAGTAAGAAAAACGTACACAATTAAAAAAACTACCTTAATTGCTTATTTGGTTCAATCCTACACACACTCTATTCATAAGGAATGGATCAGGATAAATGATATCAGACACTGTGGTGCACATGGATTCATAACGAATGAAATCAGGATAAATGATATCAAACACTGTTGTGTCCATAGATTCATAACGAATGAAATCAGGATAAGTGGTATCAGGCACTGTGAGTGTCCATAAATTCAGAACTAACAAATTCAGGATACATTTTTATCAGATACTGTGCTGTCCATAGATTCATAACGAATGAATTCAGGATAAATTATATATGACACTGTTGTGTCCATAGATTCATAACAAATGAATTCAGGATAAATTATATCAGACACTGTTGTGTCCATGGATTCATAATGAATGAATTCAACATAAATGATATCAGACACTGTTGTGTCCATAGAATTATAATGAATGAAATCAGGATAAGTGGTATCAGGCATTGTGGGTGTCCATAAATTCAAAACTAACAAATTCAGGATACATTTTTATCAGACACTGTGGTGTCCATGGATTCATAACAAATGAATTCAGCATAAATGATATCAGACACTGTTGTATCCATAGATTCATAACGAATGAATTCAGGATAAATGATATCAGACACTGTGGTGCCCATAGATTCATNCTACTACTACTACTGCTACTACTACTACTACTACTGCTACTACTACTACTACTACTACTACTACCACTGCTACTACGACTACTACTACTACTACTACTACTGCTACTACTGCTGCTACTACTACTACTACTACTGCTACTACTACTACTATTACTGCTACTAATACTACTACTACCACTGCTGGACATAAACAATAACATACATTCACATTAACTTGGTCTTTTGTGCCGTGTAAACGAGTGGTGGGGTGCCCGGTGGTGGGGTGCCCGGTGGTGGGGTGCCCGGTAATGGGGTGCCCGGTGGTGGGGTGGTTTGAAAGACTGGAGCAATCTCATCAGCGTAGAAGCTCATTTTCCATTTCCATTCCACGCTGCCAAAAAACTAATAATGGGGGTGAGGCGAGGGCAGCAATCTTATTGGAGAGGTGGTGGTGGGGGGGCATCTGAAATATGTAATCACATGGTCTTCATTGTCACATGACATTGGGGATCAAAGCAGTCATCCTGCTCCATGGAGTCAGCGCCATCGGCAAGGAAAATGATGCATCGCTTGCTGCCCTCAGAAACTGGTCTGAGCTGAAAATAAATAAATAAACAACACATGCTAACGTTAGCATAGCTGATGCTGCTGTATTGTCCTACCCACTCTTCACTTTCATGCCGGGATCATTTCTTGCTGCCCTCAGTCTCTGTTTGGATAAAACGGGTCTCCTTAGACAGACACGGGAAAAAAACACCCAAGCTAATGTTAGCATACCATATTGCTGCAGTATTATGCTCCACAGTCTCCATTCTGCTGCAATGCTCAGTTTTCTCGCTGCCCCCAGTCTCCTTTTAGACCAAACAAATCTTTAAGTCTAAGTTCAATACAAACTAAACACACATTAGTGTACCCTCTTTATGATGTATTATCCTCCCCAGTATCCATTCTCATGCAGTGCTCCATTTGTTTTGCTGCCCTCAGTCTCATTTTGGATAAAAGTGGACTCCTTATGGTGTTAAAGTTGAAAATAAATAAATAAAGACAAACACTAGTGACCCTGTTGCTGTAAGATTAGCCTCCTTTGTCCATTTGAATGCAGTGGTTGAGTTTCTTGCTGCCCTCAGTCCCCAGTTGGATAAAACTGGTCTCTTTGCACGGATGAGTTACAGAATAGACACTCACACCTGCTAATGTTAGCATACTGTATGTTGGCGCCGCGCTATTCTGCTCCACAGTCTCCACTCTGCTGCTGTTCTGCGTTGTATTGCGGCCCTCAGTCTCCATTTGGATAAAACGGGTCTGCTTACCCAGATAAGCTAAACGTGACATGGAGGAAAGTGGGAAAGCTGTTGATGCTCTTCTTCCACACCAGACTCATCCGAGCATGACATTTCATTATGCTTAAAACTTCTAGTTGAGTTACCTCTTTTATTATTGTTATTATTATTACCGCTAATAATTATATCTATGTTTGAAATACACATTTTGCCTTCATTTTACGTTTGGTTCAAATA
Source organism: Oostethus manadensis (assembly GCA_024372805.1). NCBI lineage: Eukaryota > Metazoa > Chordata > Actinopteri > Syngnathiformes > Syngnathidae > Oostethus > Oostethus manadensis. Next base: position 191,671 of record QODF01000348.1, read on the forward strand.
TTTGGATGTTTTTTAAATGAATAATATATTGTCCTTTTATTCATTCATTTTCTATGCCGCTTATCCTCATTAGGGGCGCGGGTATGCTGGAGCCTATCCCAGCTGACATTGGGCGATAGGTCGGGGTACACCCTGGACTGGTTGCCAGTCAATGTTTTCGTGCCAATATTTATTTATTTTTTATTCATGATTGATTTTGTTTTTATTTTATAGTTTTAAATCTTTAACACTATCAACCTTTTTTTTTTAATTGATCAACTCAGGAATTGTAATTTTCTTTTCTGTTTTTAAATACTTACAGTTTCCTCACTTTGTTTGGCACATCCATAGTCAAATGATTAACTTTAAAAACAAAATGAGGAAAAAATGAATTTTACACTGCAGGTAGCGGCGAAATTCAAATGAAAAAATTAAAAAAAGACCCCTTTACCCATTGGGACCGGACTTAATGATGTTAAAATAAATAAAAGAATACATTTTTTACCCTTGCATTACAATCCTGATCTACGCCATTTAGTAAATACATGCCTGAATGGTAAGGAGCATATGCAGCATATTAGCTACACTATATCATTCAAAAGAATGGGAGGATGCCCGCTGGGATGCATTGTGGTCGTCTACCGTTGTAATGAAGTGATTGTTTAAGAGCAGAGTAGTTTCCAGAGACTGGCTGTCTCTGCATAAAGTGGACGTGACAAATGTCTCAGCGTATCATCTCACGTTCTGCCTTTTTTCATCTCCTCTGCGGCTCCAGAGAGATCATGAATTCCACCGATGGAGGCGAACTGCGGGATGACGATGGTGAGGAGGATGACGACGACGGTAGTGGAGTTGAGAGTCTATGCAACAGAATTATACCAAAAAAAAAATCCGCTGGCGTCTTCATGCATGTTGCATCCGCTCATTTCCCTCCTGTTGTCACTACCAAGTTGGATGGTTTGAGGGCGAATTATTGATCGGCAAGGTGGGACGTGCGTGCGGCAAGTGCGTTTGACACACGGCCTGATCAAAAGTGTGCGTGGAAATGTAGCCGTGCTGTAGTTGCGGAATTTACTGCCTAGCTGCCAGCTCATGTTGGTGGTTTGGTCTCCTTTCCACTGCATGGCTGGGGCGGCTATGCACCCATGCTGATGTTGGCATTCCCTGTTGCTATAGAGCAACAAAAGTGTGTCCAAAGTGTGGCCCAGGAGCAATTTGTGGCACGTGGCGTATTCTAGCAATATCATTCAACAGCACAAAAAAGGGCAGCAAAAAGAGGAAAGAAGGATCAGCAGTCGTTTTACAAGAATAAAGTCAAAATATAATGAAAAACTGTTCTGATGAGAAAAAGCAGTAATTTTACCAAAATACGTCCTAATATTATGAGGAACAACAACATATTTTTAGAGGCAGCGAAATGAAATAGTAAAGATATTTTTTAGAAGTAGTAACATTAAACAAACAACAGTTGTAATTTTTGTAACATTAGTTTGGGGAAAAATATTATGGGAATAAAGTCATAATTACCAGAAGATAATATACTCTTGTATCTTTGTATAATTTATACAAACAAAAAGTTGAATAAATTAGAAGCAGAAATGTTAAAAAACAGCAAGAATAAAGTCAAAATATACTGTATATAAAATGTTGCATAATCTTGCAATATTGATCATCATGAAAAATGATTTTTAACAAACACAAGAAATAATAAAGTTGTAATACTCTATGGGAAATCAGGTTGGGGAAAGAATTATTACCAGTATAATCAAGTCAAAATATTATGGGAATAAAATCATAATTTGGAAAGAAAACAAGCAGAAATGGAAAAAACATTTTAACAGTCATTTTGTGAGAAAAAAGTCTAAATATAAAAGAAAAAAGTATTTTTAATTTTACAAGAAGGGGTTGTAATACTGTGAGAAAAAAAATAATGTCAGTAGTATGAAGTTATTAAAGAAATTTGTGAGAAACAAACCAAACAAAATCAAGTAAATTCAGAACATTAGGGTAGGAAAAAGTCCCATATTACTGGAGTAATTATAATAATAATTATTATTATTATGAGAAAAAAAATTCTAACAAGAAAGTTTGAAAAAACGGCAGCAGCAGAAATGGAAAATATTGGCAACAAAAAAAGACACATTATTATGGGACTAAACTCATGGGCCTAATTTCGTGGCCGGCGCAGCCAGTTTGGTAATTTGGTAGACGGAGGCACGTAGCAGAGGGAGGTGCCGACTGACTCAGCCTGGCGTAGTGACAATTTTGTGCCAAAAGGAGCTCCAGCCTGGCCTGCTCTCGGCGTAAGGCGAAGCGCAGCCGGTCTAGTGGTAATTTGGCTGACTGGCGCACACGTCACCAAAATCCCAGAGGTCGGTTTACACAATGTCAGGCACATTTGAATGCATTTAGTAATCAGACCAACCGCTGTTTAAAGCAACTATCTGAATCAGCACACACGTTTTCATCTATACTGACTGTCCTGTCTGCCTTTGTCTCCTTCTGGCCACCACCTCCTCTGTCCCGTGCACCTCATCGTCCTCCTCCTCGGTTGCCAGTGAATCTGATATGGATGTGGTTAATCTTTGATTGTGTAACCGAGAGTTGCAAAAATGATGATAAGGAATTGGGTAATACAAGTTCCTCTCACATGCAAACACAAGTGACAAGGGCCAAACCACCATCTTGGCAATGCAGTTGCTTCCCATTTCATCCGCGTTATGCATACTTTGTTTATTCATATTACATATACATATTATATTACAAATGTAGCAAAGCTTGCTAAATACAAGAGTCTTTATTGGTGGGGAATTTAACTGTAATACCAAGCTCAACACCACCAAAACCCACAGCTGAGAGGGTGGAGGACACAATGGCCCCCCGCCGCCCCCGGTGACCACCGTGTGCCTACGGTGCTCTGATAGTTTTTGTTTTGCATTCTTCTGACATCATTGACCCGTTTTTTTACACGGGGCAACACTTCTCAGTACGTCCGGCAAACCTGATACTTGTAATCTCCTCCCATGCGGTCCGCTCGCGTAGCCACATATTCAGACACTGCCAGCTCGGACCTCCCGGGCCAAAGCGTCACTTTCCGTCTAGGAGAAGTTCGGCCGTTCGGTCAACCAAACTTGCGATGCGCTTCGCCAGCGGCGCATTTAAAGGTTTGATTGGTGAAGATTTTGCCTTCTCTCCTCCCTCTTTGCCACTCACGCCGGTAGGCGGGACGGAGGCGTACATACGCACAGATTTGCAAAATGCGCCTGCAACACGCCCCATTGGCGAGGGTGCCGATGCGGCCCGCGAGTGAAGAGGTTTGCCCACCGCTGACATAAATCCTGCTGTTAGTAATTTCCTAGCATCCACTCAATCGATTGATTACCTTTCAAACGGCGTTAGATCAATAAATGTCGTCTGGAATGGCAATTTGGTGAACACGGATGGATCGTAGGAATATAAATCCATACGTGGATGTCGTGAATGAATCAAAGAGCCCTCCTGGGGGAATCCTGGTGTTCTGATTTGTGCTTCCTTATCTGGGGAGAGGAAGTGTCTGATTAGCACCAAAAGCTACACGGCCTGATGATATACGCCTCCTTTCGCTTTTTGCGGACAATCTTCTTCCCAAACACTTTGTTTCGGACCCCCCCGGCGTGTGACCTTCCAAACAGGCATGAGGGAGGCCATCTTGTACTGTAACCTAAATTGGGAAACATCCACGACCGCTCGGACCCCTCAGTCACAAGACCACAGCCAGTCCTAACAAAGCACCCGGGGGGTGACTTAGCCCACAGATGGCGGCCGCTAATGAGGGAAGGCGGTTATGACGCGCACACACCTCCCCGCTTCCGTCCAAATGATTTGCCCGCCGAAACGGAATCTCACACCAGGAAAACTTGTGGAATAATCCAATTCCAAGCGCCGCAGATCAAATCCGTCACGGGATCGGGGCCCGCCGGTCCCGCCCCCCCTCGGCCGCACTCCTGGCTAAGCTGCCTTCGGAACGTTTCTTATTTTACACTCCGAAAAGTCAACCTCCATTCTTATTCTCTTTTTTGATTTGAAGTCAAAGATCCTCTACATGACAGGAGCGCGCTGCTGTTTTTAAGCAGCGGGACTCTTTTAAAGAGCTCTACCGTAATGCCTGTAAGACGTGGGCAGATGGATTGCCGTTAGTGTTTGTTGTGATGACAGAAGGATTAGCGCGTATTGACGAGACTTATTCAAATGGAGCGTGGGCGCCGCGCAAAGACGGCTGTGGTGCGTTCAGGTGAAAATAATACTCAGGATGTTTTTCTTGTTGTTTTCGGGGGGGTTTACCGCCTCCAAACTGCAGTTTTGTTTTGTTGCGGCGGCTGGCGGTGAATTTTAAATGGGCCTGATGAAACATTCATGCAAAAAGGAGACAACATTTTGTCAGACAGAGATGCTCAGAAACGATAGACGTCTCTCTCGGCCCTGAAAAGGCAAACATAAACATTTGCCTCAAAATCTTGTGAGGTTTCTTCCCAGTCAGCGTCTAAAGGTTTGGGCTTCACAGAAGGTGTGGGAAGAATTGCGATGATAACCATAGAACAGGAAACCGGTACAATCTGGTGAAAGCTCCCATAACGACATGTGAAGAGACTCACCTCCCTGGCATGCTAGATAAAAACGCACAGTTATTTTGAAGCGGCAGGACTGTTACACTTGCATGACTTCTTTTTACTCTTGCATGACTTCTTTTTACACTTGCATGACTGTGGGACACCGTGTGACAGTTGACAATGTTTTATTTTAGTTTTATTAAACCGCATTTACCTTCTTTTTACACTTGCATGACTGTGTGACACCGTGTGACAGTTGACAATATTTTATTTTAGTTTTATTAAACCGCATTTAACTTCTTTTTACTCTTGCATGACTGTGGGACACCGTGTGACAGTTGACAATGTTTTATTTTAGTTTTATTAAACCGCATTTAACTTCTTTTTACACTTGCATGACTGTGTGACACCGTGTGACAGTTTACAATATTTTATTTTAGTTTTATTAAACCGCATTTAACTTCTTTTTACACTTGCATGACTGTGGGACACCGTGTGACAGTTTACAATATTTTATTTTAGTTTTATTAAACCGCATTTAACTTCTTTTTACACTTGCATGACTGTGGGACACCGTGTGACAGTTGACAATGTTTTATTTTAGTTTTATTAAACCGCATTTAACTTCTTTTTACACTTGCATGACTGTGTGACACCGTGTGACAGTTTACAATATTTTATTTTAGTTTTATTAAACCGCATTTAACTTCTTTTTACACTTGCATGACTGTGGGACACCGTGTGACAGTTGACAATGTTTTATTTTAGTTTTATTAAACCGCATTTACCTTCTTTTTACACTTGCATGACTGTGGGACACCGTGTGACAGTTGACAATGTTTTATTTTAGTTTTATTAAACCGCATTTAACTTCTTTTTACTCTTGCATGACTGTGTGACACCGTGTGACAGTTGACAATGTTTTGTTTTAGTTTTATTAAACCGCATTTACCTTCTTTTTACACTCAGTGAAGAATCTTAGCAAGTTGCCTCCTTTCCATTTTGTTCAACACTATGCATGTAGTTTTGCTTTAGTTTTATTGCACAGGGCTTAGCTTCTTGTTCCACTTGCACATTCCTTTCCACACTGCGAGTAGTTTGGTTTTGTCTAGCCGGATTATACGGTGGTTAACGGTGGTTAATGACTGTTTACAACGACACACAACGCAACCCTCCCTTTCTATTTCTTGAAACATTTTGCAAGTCATTTTGTTTTATTTATTGTTTTACTGCACAGATGTTAACTTCCTTTTATACGTAAGAATGTTTCAGTGCGATGCACGGAGTTGCCTTTGCATTCGTTTCAACACTTATTTTAGTGGTATTTACCAGCAGTTAACTTACATTCACTCTTGACTAAAGACAGTTTAGAATGTCGTTCGTTGTTCAGCAACTCCTTTTTCATCAGTCATTTTTAATTTTTGTAGTTTTTAGTTTTACTGTACAGAACTTATTTTTACACTTTTGTCACTTGTGTGACAGTTAAAGGATAAGTATGTGAAGTCATAAAGCTAACTTCTTTTTACACTTGTGTGACAGTTAAGAATGTTAAACTTTTTTCCTTTCCTTTCGGTGTTTCTTCTTTACACGCATGAGTCTTTTTTATGTTTATTTTACTTGTATGACACATTGGCTGACTTCTTTATACACTTGTAAAGTCAGAGGACTTATCAGTCACCATACACCCTGTCCACGTTAAACTAGAATGTGTCGTTGTTTTGAGTCCGTGTTTAACTTCGGTTTACACAGTTCATGCTCACCACCTTAATGTCTGCAGGGGTTGGCTTCTTTTTACACCCTTAAAATGTAATAGAAACAGTTAGCAAAGGCCCTTCCCATTGTTTCCTGTGGGGAAAAAGGTTTCAGCCCCCCAAATAAATGGATGTGAAAAGGAATTTCCACCTCAGCTGCAGATGCTGGCGGATTCCCGAAGTGTCTTCCCAAAGTGCAGCAGACAGGAGGACAGGCTGCAGAATAAACAAAAGCTTTTCTTCTACTTTCTCCCCCTCCCTCTTACTGGCTTTCAAATCTGATGTGAAAAAAAATCTCATCGTGTGTGTGTGTGCGTGTGTGTGTGTGTGTACCCACGCACACACACACGCGCGCACGGGCGGTAAGGAGGAAAGAACTCTTTGAACTGTGAACCAATGAGCATCCCAGCAGCAGCAAAGATGTTGCTAGGAGCAATTCCAGCATCCAGCTGAGGACACACACACACACCGCCATGATGGGCACTCCTTCTCCTGGTCGCACTAACATGTGATGTGTCAGGGTTGTGTTTTCTGATGCGCCTCCCTTTCCTTTCCTCCCTCTCTGTCCTGGGAGCTCCTTCTCGCCCGTCTCCTCTTCTCCTCGCCTAATGCAGAGAGACACAGAGGATGTATAATTCATAGCCCCCCCCGCTATGTGTGTGTGTGTGCGTGTGTGTGTGTGGCGTCAGCCCGGGAAGCTAACCACAAGAGTAGCAAAGCGGAAAGAACATGTCGTCTTTGTGTGTGTGTGTTTACATTTCCATGAATCATGTATAGGCGTGGGAATGCTCCACGTATACGTTTGATGATGACGTGGCTGAAACGGACCAAGCGTGGGCAAACGTCTGACGTGTGTTTATCCCGTGTGTGTGTGTGCGTGTGGAGACCAGCCAGCGTTTTTGTTTTGTTTTGCTTCTTCATCTTTCAGTCCCAGTTTCACGGGAATGGAGTTTAGGGAGGGCGAGACCCTCCTCTCGCCTCTCCTCGCCACTCAAGTATTCACTTAGTAATTCCCCGTGTGTGTGTGTGTGTGTGTGAGCGAGGAGGGGCGTACATGGTAGACGATTGGAGATAGAGAGAGAGACGAAGGAGGGCCATCAAGTGCAAGAGAGGATACAAAAAAGAGAGAGATAGACATGGAAGTGAATTAGCAGAGTGGAGATCCTGAACATCATTCATTCCAGGAGAGCGATCGCATTCATTACATGACATATCTACATTTCAAATGCACGTGTATTGTGATTCTGTGGACTTTGGACTTCTTTCAAGTTGCTCTGTTTGCCACTATGCGAGGTGGCGGTTGTCATCAATACCTGGCGAGAGGAGCAATCGCAAATAATTACATAAGACATACTGTATGTTTTCCTCACGACCATAATATAAGCGACAAGGAAAATATATGTTGTGAGCGTGCAGGTATCATTGGCTTTGACTTGGTGGGTTATTTCAAGCTGTTGTGTTTCTATGGTGCAAAGTGGCGGTTATCATTCATACCTGGCGAGAGGAGCGATTGCATTCATTACATGACATGTCTACATTTCAAATGCACGTGTATTGTGATTCTGTGGACTTTGGGCTTTGTGACTGCTTTCAAGTTGCTCTGTTTCCCACTATGCGAGGTGGCGGTTGGCAGTAATTGCTGGCGAGAGGAGCGATTGCAATGATTACATAACACATATGTTGTGTGAGTGCATGTAAGCTTGGCTGTGTCTTATTTCAAGTTGTTCAATTTCTACTGTGTAAGGTGGCAGTTATCATTCTCATCTGGTGGGAGGAGCGATCACATTAACTCAGTGACACGCAGCAGCAGTTGATGTGATGATTATGTCAAGTTGTTCTGTTTATTTCTGTTATACAAAAGGCCAGGTATTATTAATAACTGGCGAGAGGAGAAATCGCACGACACCACTGTGACCGTGTTGCGTTCACGTGCCTGTGCGTGAGCAAGCTGCGAATTTGTAGCTTTTTTCAATATTGTCCAAGGTGGCCGATATCATTAATAACTGGCGGGAGGAGCAATCACAATATTGATATGACATGTTTAAGTTGCACATTCATATATATTGTGGCAGAGCACACTTTGAGGATTAGTGCAAGTACTTTTGTTTATTTCTTTCAAACAAGGTGGGGGTTATCAAAAATAACTGATGGGGAGGAGCGATTGCAATAAATAAATGACCTGTCTAGGTCACGCACGCATGCACATGTATTATTACAGAGCACACTTAGACCACAAACAATTGTGAGTCTTGTATTTTTGTCATGCACAGTGGTGGACATCATAAATAACTTGGGGGAGGAGCAGTGTCATTCATAATATGACGTGTTTAAAGTTGCACACACACACCTACCCTGATTGCAATAATGATATGAAGCGTCTAAGTCGTGCGTACATGCACATATATTGTGACAGAGCACTTTTTGCAGATAGTTTTGAGTCCTGTGTATTTCTATCAAAAGGTGGTGGATATCAAAAATAATGGCAGGAGGAGCAATCACATAAATTATTTGACACGTTCCATTCTCGCGTGAGCTAGCAGATCACAGGCTTTGACTTTGTGGCTACTTTTGAGTCATTCTGTTTCTATTGTACAAGGAGCTAACATCATCAAAAACTGGCAGGAGGAGAGATTGCAATGATCTGACATGTCGAAGTTGCACATGCATCCTCATATATTGTGACAGAGAACACCAAAGTGGATTCCTTGTGTTTATTTCTCTCATGCCAGCTGGTGGATATCATCATTAAGTGGCGGGAGGAGCGATCGCATTCATGACATTAGGTGTTTAAGTTGCACATCCACACGTACCATGACAGAGCACGCTTTGTGGATAATTTTGAGCAGCTTTTCTGTATTTCTATAACACAAGGTGGTGGTTATCATCATTAACTACCGGGAGGAGCGACTGCATTCATGATGTGACATGTTTAAGTTTCACACCAAACATACCGCGACAGGGCACACTTTGTGGAAAGTTTCAAGGGGTTGTCTTAATTTCTGTGAAACAAGGTGGTGGATATCATCAATAGCTGGCAGGAGGAGCGATCGCATTCATGATTTGGCGCGTTCCATTCCTGCATGAGCGAGCAGACGTGTCACGGGCTTGGTTGCTTATTTTCAGTTGACTCTGTTATGCAAGGCGGCAGGGAGGAGCAATCACATGATTGCAAAACACTTAAAAATATCAAATCGCGAGTCCTAAAAGGCTCTGAGATGCGAAGGCCGAGAAGAGAACATGAGAAGACAAAAGGATGTAAGGGTTGGGGGGGTCATCTCTGTTCCTTCTAATGGCTGAGTGAACACGAAGCGCACTCAACCGGGGTCATGTGAGGAGGAAGAAGCTCTGCGTACTCCTCCTCCACTTACTCAACATGCTGGTAGAAGATGGATGAGTCAGCTGACTTCACGGCGCGATGGGGTGGAACCAGTAAAGGAGGAATTGTTTTAATTTGCAAAGTTTCAAAGAGTTGTTTGCTGGTTTTTAAGAAGCAAGCGAGCAGCGGGGGTTCTGCATCAAAGCCGTGTTGGTGATAGAAATGCATGACATAGAGAGCACGCTGTCCTCTTTGCAAGTTGAAAGGTTTTTTGGGTCCTGTCCTTCCTCTCTGTCCTGGGAGCTTCAGAGCGGTCCACATCCGACGCCACAAGCTGCGATATCAGCGGCGTAACTGCTAATTGACGCCTCAGCAATAGGCAGGGCACATATAGACAAACAACCAGTCACACTCACATTCATACCGATGGACAATTTAGAGCGGCCAATGAAGCTAACATGCATGTTTTTGGAATGTGGGAGGAAAGCGGAGTACCCGGAGAAAACCCACACACGCACGGGGAGAACATGCAAACTCCACACAGAGTTGCCCAACGGAGATTTGAACCCAGGTTTTTCCAGATCTCCTGACTGTGTGGCCAATGTGCTAACCACTCAGCCACCGTGCGGCCCTTTTTGATTTTTTTCTCTTAATATTTTGACTTTTTTTCTCCTCATAGTTATGAGTTCATTCCCATAATATTTTGACTTTATTCCCAGAAAGGTATTGCTTTTCCCACAACCTAATTCACCAAAAATTACAACTTGTTTTGTTTTCTTTCTTATATTACAATTTTACAACTTTTTTCTTTAATATTTCAAAGTTATGTAACTAAAATCCTCTTAAAATTAAAACGTTATTGTCTTAAAAGCTTTTTATAGCCATTTTTTCTTAAAAGCTTTTTTTGCGTCAGATTACACCTTTTTTGTGTGAATATTTTGACTTTATTCTTGGAAAATTACATATTATCATATACATATATACAGTAGTGTTGAAAATAATCGCAGTCCAATGTGAGTAACCAGATCAAGTACTGTTATTAGTATATTTTTAGTGCTACATGGCAAACAAGTTACCAGTAGGTTCAGTAGATTCTCAGAAAACAAACAAGACCATGATATTCACGCTCTTAAGGCCGTGCAATTGGCCAATTAGTTGAATGGGTTGTTTTAAAAAAAATAGCAGTGTCTGCAGTTTGACTTTACAAACTCTAAACTATTTTGAACAAACCTTTTTGTTTGTAGGATTTGTCAATCCTGTGAATGACTACACTAATATTTAGTTTTGTAGAAGTGCTTCACATCTGTGTGGCTTGGACTCAACCACCTCAGCTGTTCTTCCACCCCAACATTCTTTACCCACATTCCAAAATTCAACATTTCTTGCTTTTGCTTAGTTTGGTTTTGCATAGTAGGAGAAACATGTCCATGTCATGATGCTTCATTGTCTTTACTGTGTACTGTGGCTTCAATTCAGAGTTTGTCTGCGGCCTTTGGACCCAAAAAGAACAATTTGACTCTCATCAGTCCACAAAATGTTCCTCCATTTCTATTTAGGCCAGTTGATGTGCTCTTTGGCAAATTGTAACCTCTTCTGCACATGCCTTTTTTTAATCTTGCGGGGGATTCTTGTAAATAGATTAGCTTCACACAGACGCTTTCTAACTGTCACAGTACTTACAGGTAACTCCAGACTGTCTTTGATCATCCTGGAGCTAATCATTGGCTGACCCTTTGCCATTCTGGTTAGTCTACCATCCATTTTGATAGTTGTCTTTCGTTTTCTGCCACGTGTCTCTGGTTTTGCTCACCGTTTTAAGGCATTGGAGATACTTTTAGCCAAACATTTTTTGCACCTCTTAATAGGTTTTTCCCTTTCCAATCAACTTTTTAATCAAAGTACGCTTTTCTTCTAAACAATGTCTTGAACGACGCATTTTCCTCAGGCTTTTAAAGAGAAATGAATGTTCTACAAGTGCGGGTTGTTTTTTTTGGGTTATTATTTATATTTTGGAAAGCACTGAAGCTTATGCGAGGTTAGCAAGCTCAAAAACCCCAGCGCCTGATCCTGTCAGTCGACATCCAACCCTCCTGTCGGTGCCTCTCCATCAAACCCTCACCGACTGAAAGGGCGTAGAGAGTCTCGTTCTGGGGATTGATGTGCTCAGAGATGATGGGGGGAGGGTGGGTTGGGGCGGGGGAGGAAGAGAAACAATCCATGCGTTGCTCCGCTGGGAGATATACTTGCGTTCCTGTAGACCTTTAAGTTGGAGTTGTCTTCCGCTTTGGAAGGAAAGAACAGAAACACCCCCACCTAGACACCCACCAACCCCATATCATCCCCCAACACCCAGAACAGCTGTCAGCTACCTCAGGACCCCCCCGGAGTGCAAATGTAGCTGGGAAAAACACTCTTTATTGTGATTTTTTGACATATTGCTTGGGGAAAATGTGGATTTCCTCAACTATAGAGAGTACAAGCATCTTTTAGTGGTATGGCAGTCATGGCCACTTAAATTAAACACCACACCACAGGGGTGTCCACTGTCCAAAGTACGGGCCCGGGACCATTTTTGAATTCAATAGGAAAACCATAAGAAAAGACAAAAACAGCCAAAATAATACGATTAAAAAATGTCATTTGTATTTTTAAGAGAATAACATCTTCATTAATTAATTTATTTATAAACATCATTTTAGTTTCATAAAGTTGAAATATGAAAGTATTATTAATATTACATTTTTTAAGTTGTGTTTGGTAAATTAGGTTGAGAGTAAAAGTAGATTTATGGGAATAAAGTCAAAATATCCTGGGAATAAAGTTGTAATTGGGAGAAGAATTTACAAAAACAAAAATAACAACAGCAGAAATGAAAACAGATGTAATCTTATGAGAAAGACATAATGTAGTGTAAAAAAGTGGCAATTTTGTAACAATAAACTAGATTTAGTATGAGGAAAAATTTTGTAATTTTCTTTGAAATAATCAAGAAAAGTCTAAATATTATGAGAAGCTAAACAAATAAATTGGTAGGGGGAAAAAGACTATTATATTTTGGGAATAAAATACAAATGTCATGGGAATAAAGTCATATTTTCAAGAAGACATTTACAGGAATTGAAATAGTTTGAAAATGAAAAGACAACAAAATTACAAATTTTAACGAAATTAATCACAGATTTCAAATGAATTAATCCTGATTAGTCACCATTTGCAATAATGTGTGAATAATGCTCTTTTTATTGTTTCACGAACAAAAAGCTAAACGAGAGAACACAGTTTTATATATTTGTATGTATTAACAGCTCCAAATGGACCGAAAATTTCAATCAAGCTAAAATTGATTTATGTTACCTAACTCAAGTCTTTTTAATAGTAACATTTAAATCACACTTCAACTGTGTTGTCATGTGGAGTTGCCTTCAAAGACACCATGTCATTTTTCTAAAGTTCAATTGACTGTTTTGAGTGTAGATGTATTTTCTGGGATTTCCAAGCATGCATAAATGCAGCAAATTGTACTCCTACATTATATAGTGATATGAATACCCACTTACTGTCTGTCTTTGTCTTTCTGTTTCTTTACACCCCACACACGCGTATGATAAAGACGTGCTTGTTATTTTCGGAGTGTCCCTGAATGCATCTCGCTTTGGTCTCGTGACAATGAAGAAGAGTCCTTCTGAAGAGGACTAGAGACGTGTCTGTGAGATGGAGGTACATTTAGGCTTATACATATATATTGATATAGATACTAATTACACATTTTGTTAGGTCTGTCCATCTATTTTCTCTATTTTGCGGACTTGACGGCATATCGCGAGAGGCGAGCGAACACGTGACACAACCAGGAAGTGTTCGTAAGCTAGACCGTTCCATTTCACAAAAATGGTGTTGGGATTGCTCTGCTATTGATGTGTTCAGGTGAGAATAACGTTATAAATGTGCGGCAGACAAATGTGTGTGTATGATTGCCGGGACGCTCCTCTGTGCCTGGGTTGGTCGTCATGAAAGAGAGGCGTGACTTGACACGGTGCGCATGCGTACAATACCTAACAAAAAAAATACCCTAATAAATTAATTACCCCCGTTAACGCGCTATTTTTGACAGCCCTCTCTTATCCCAACGATTCCAATTGCTTGCGGGCATGCCTGTGTTTAAAAGAAATTGAGGTCGTTTGTTTTTTTACATTTTTTCTTAAGCAAAAGCTCAATGGAATGTGTGTGTGTGTGTGTGTGTGAATGTGTGTGTGGGTGTGTTTGTGCTTTGCTGTCACTTTGAGCCTCATTAGACACGCTTTAAACGGAATCAATACACAATGGCTGCGGCGTTGCGGCGCACGTACACACCAGAGCCAGGCCGCCCGAGGAATCAGTCATCGGCAGTGTCCAATTCTTTTTTAGAAGATGGAGCTGTTTAGAGAATGTGTGTGTGTGAGTGAAAGAATATAATGAGGTGTTGCAGCTAAGCAATGCTGCAGCTCGTACGTCAATAACCTCTTACGTGAGTCAAAACTAGTCAAAACTCCCGACGCAATCCATGCGTGGGAAATAGAAACGATCCGTTCCGGGGTCAAACTCTCGCCAAAGACGTGCCATTCCGAACGACAGGAGCATTTGATTTCTGAGCGTTCTTAACTGTCACTCACAAGCGTAAAAAGAAGCGGACCACCAACTTTAATGTTGAAAAACGGTTTGGATTATGTTTTAACGTGACTTTTGTCCACAAAATACTACATGCTCCCTGTGCTGCATCGTTTGTGACGCAGAAAAGCCAAAGAAAAAGCAAACAGTTATTCATTCACTTTCTATAACGCTTATCCTCATTAGGGTGGCGGGTATGCTGGAGCCTATCCCAGCTGACTGGGAGAGAGGCGGGTACACCCTGGACGGGTCGCCAGCCAATCACAGGGCAGACAAACAAACATTCACACTCTAATGGACAATTTAGAGCGGCCAATGAAGCTAACATGCATGTTTTTGGAATGTGGGAGGAAAGCGGAGTACCCGGAGAAAACCCACACACGCACGGGGAGAACATGCAAACTCCACACGAGATGCCCAATGGAGATTACAACCATGAACCTCCTGACTGTGAGGCCAAAATGCTACCCACGCAGCCACAGTGCAGCCCCTCATCTGTTTTCTACAACGCAGTGTTAGGCCTCATAAAAAATACAAAAATGTTGTCTTTATAGCTGTCCCAAGCAATGCCTGTTACGACGAAGTATTAAAATAATCAGAGCATAGATTTTTAGGAAGGAAGGAATCTTGTATACCTTTTATAACAACCTACAGTTTGGCACAAACAGATTAGCATGGGTTAGCATCAAGATTAGGGTCATCTCATCGGTACCCTCACATACCCCACCCCCTCCACGTGAAGCCCCTCCTTTCTTAGCTGTCTCAGGCAATACCTGTTAGTTACAACTTTTAGTCTAGAAAATTTCTTTTGTAGTATTATCATTTTTTGCCATAAGTCTATGACTTTATTGTCCTAAATTCTGCTCACAAACACGTGCGCTTCTTCTAATTGGGCAGCGGGTGCTTCTGTGGGCCCCTCCCCATCTACAAGCACCCCCAGGGGGCTCCTTTGTTTGTGACATTGAGAAAAACAACAGCAAAACTGTTTTGCTTTGTGTGTTTCTTACTTCCTTTTTGCACATGCGATGTGGTGGCCAATAAAGGCAAATGTAGCGAGCCAGCCCTGCCACACATAGATAGCAGTCCTGTGGAAAGGCTGCGCACTGTACAGTATGCATGTAGCATACAGAGCATCTCATTCATATTGCATAGCGCAGTAAGGAGGGACTAGATGGAATGTAAAAGATCTGAGACCAACTGACCCGTGTCCAAAGCTAACGCTCATGCATGAGCCATGAAATATGCATACGCATCGCTATTTATGGTGGCAGTGTTACGCAAGAGCCAACTACGTGTACGTGTGTGTTTTTCTGTCTTTGTGTGGCATCACCCTTATTATGGAGACATTTTGGGCCGGTCCATGCAAGAAAAACACTAGCATATGAGTCCCTTCAACCCTAGAAGTCTATGTGTGTGTGTGTGTGTGCGCGGGGGGGGGGGTCTTGTCTTTCTGACTTTGTTTGGCACCCTCCTCGACATCCCACCTTTATTATGGGGGCATTGTATGAAAAATGCTGCTAAGATGAAGTCATTTCACCCATTAGAACATGTTCATATTTTTGGATTGTTTTCTTTATATTTTTGTTTGGCACCACCTTGGACATTTTTTTGTATTGTGGAGACATTTTGGCTGGTCCATGCAAGAAAAATGCTAGCATATGAACCCTTTTCATCCTTGATGCCAATGTTTGTGTGTGTTCTTGTCTTTCTAACTTGACATTTTACCTTTTTATGGGGACTTTGTATGTCTTGTCCACATAGGAAAAATGCTGCTAAGATGAAGTCATTTCACCCTATTAGAACATGTTTGTATGTTTGGATTCTTTTATTTATATACTGTATTTGAGTGCCCCCCACCCTTTATTGTGGGGACATTTGTGTTTTATGGGGACATTTTGTGACTTGTCCAGTCAAGAAAAATGCTAGGGTGAGCTCATCTTACCCTGTTATACCTTTTAAAATATCTGCATGGCATGACACTGTTTATTGGACATTCTGTCTGTCTAGCCAACTGAAACCCAGGATTTCGAGCTCCTTTAACCCTGGTAAACGCTGGAGTGTTTGCGTGTGAATGTAGTGTGCAGCAATGCAGCAAAGCATGTGTGTGCCACCAGCGTTTGACTGCTAAAGAGCTGAAAAGCCTTAAATCAATACTGCTAATGAGAGTCTTAGAGCGGGGATGGAAAAGCTCTCACCCTCCGTTCTTTCACTTTCTCATCCCCTTTCCCCCCCCCTCCTGCTTTTCCTCCGCTTGTTTTCACCATTTTGTCAGGTTTTGCAAACCCCGACAGCCTCCTCCTCCTTTTTAAAATTGGAATATCACCACTTTAGTAAAACACTTTTTCCCGAAAAGCAGACGTCTCACGTTCTCTTCAACCTCAATGTCAAGACAGCGAGACTCCAACACGGCCTAAAAAAGTAGCTTTGAAGCCTTCCATCCACTTTACGCTTTAGTTTAACATCGCTTCCACAGCCGGCGGCAATTATGCCTACGCTGCATGGAAATCGATGACTTCTAATTGCACTCGCGCACAATCCATCAGAGTCAAGATCACGTTCGCCGTTGTTGTCGATATCGCATCAGCGGTGGATCAGCACGGGCGCTAACAGGTAAAAACCACTAAAATGCCACTAAATACGTCGCCTGGACAGTTAATAATCATGAGGGAAAGTCAAAAGGTTGTGAAATATGAGCAAATCAGAGGCCATTTTTCGGACGTTGTATATTAGCTTGGCCATATTTTAAATCACCCCACTACCTCAATATACTCCACAGTTCAAAAAATAAATAATAAATAAAATAAAATAAATCAATAAATGACTAGGATGTCTTGATTTCTTATGCTACAGTTTGAAATACTGTACACTAGCTTTTAAAATTTACCTTACAGATTTGGTAAATTTGCACATAGTACTGAATGGTATCACCGATACCAGTCTGAATTGTATACAGTATCAAATCAGAGTGAGGGATTTTGTGCTTCTGCGCATGCACGTCACTTCCCAGGCGCGTTGGGTTCACATTACAAGTCGCATTTGTTTGGTAATGTGAACAATTACTCATTACTATTAATCAATAAATACTATTGTACCCAGTGTGGGTGCAGTGTGCACAGTAATTTTATGTGACTCCGATTAACAATCAATCAATCATTGACAATCAATTGACTGACAAAAGTTTCATGACATTTTATTATGTTATTGTATGAGAAAGTGTCTCTAAACCTTTGACTGATACTGTGTACATACTAAAAACACGTGTATTAGGGGCAAAGGAGCTCATCCAAGCATTTTTCATGTGTGGAGCCAAAATTGGCCCCACACAAAGATACACATAGACTAATTTAGTCACAAGTTTGGAGATATTTTATTATGCTATTGTATGAGAAAGTGTCTCCAAACCTTTGACTGGTATATATACAGAATATATATAACGTTTATTAGGGGCAAAGGAGCTTATCTTAGCCATTTTCATGTGCGGACCATGCAAAATGTACCCCAAGATGAGAAAAGTCCCCACTAGAGAGCTGGAGTGTACGCACATACATGGCTAGTCCAGAGTTTGCAGAGACTTTAATGTTGTTATTGTATAGGAACGCTTACTATATATAAAAAGTTTATCAGGAACTTATCGTAGCCATTGTTGTGTGTGCACCAAGCAAAATGTGCCCCAAAATAAGAATTGGCTTACAATAAAGATGGGGCGCACAAAGATAAAAACAGACAATACCAAACACACACAAACGAAGACACGATGGACATCGCTGAAGTGCCATCTGCGTCCAAAACGCTAATGGCGGATCACGTTTCTCCAAATGTTCCCTGAGTGCAGGGACACTGAGAAAGTGCACGTGTATTATGTTGTGGACATGTAAGGAAAACAGCTTTTCCTGGGGGGAGGGGGTGGGAGAGGCAAAACTGTTCCGACTTGAGGTCCAAATTAAAGGCATCCCCTCCCAAAAAACAAAACAAATAATGTGCCAAATGAGAAATAATGAAGGCACGCATCCTGTTTTTGTACATTCTTAACTGGCACACAAATGCAAGAATTAGTACTGTAGTACTGTTGTAACTTGGGCCCGTCCGATTTAATCCGACCATTTTAGCCGATAATCGGTTATTTATCAATAATGACATGCAGGTAATTTAGTGTTTTTCTTAGAAATTAATGATTTCATTTTGATCAATTAATCAACTGATTAATCATTTGTTTTGTCAGCCATTTGTGGCCGTTAGAAAGCAATCAGTAACACAATGACACCAATGTTAACAATAATTTTCCTCGAATAAAATGCAGGCAATACGATGTTTTTCTTAGGAATTAATGATACGGTCCGACTGATTAGTTGGCAAACTGATTAATTGTTTTTTGTTAAATTGTCTCATCATACTCAATATAAATATTCATCGTAAAATTGGTTAGGAATCAATCTTGATGTTAACACTGATTTTTCACCAATAAAATGCACATAATGCTTTATTTTCTAGAAATTAATAATAGGCTGTGACTGATTAATCAACTGATTGATTAATTAGTTGTTCAATTTAATCAGGCAATTACTGTAAATCAGAGAAAAAGTGGTAACTAATTGACATCGATGGTAAGATTTATCTTTTGCTCATAAAATGCAGGTAATATAGTGTTTTTCTTATGAATGAATGACAGGCTACAAGCGATTAATCTGTGGACTGATTAATTGGTTGTCCAATTTTAATTGGCCAGTTATAGCCTTTAGCAAAAAGTCTGTAACAAATTTGCCCGATGGAAAATTTATTTTCAATGACTAAAATGCAGGTAATACGGGGTTTTTCTGAATAATTTATTATAGGGTCAATCAATCTGTGTTTTTAAAAAAATTTATTATAGGGGCCGCACGGTGGCTGAGTGGTTAGCACATTGGCCACACAGTCAGGAGATCTGGAAGACCTGGAAGACCTGTCCAAAGGTATAAATGTGACTGTGAATGTTTGTTTGTCTATATGTGCCCTGCGATTGACTGGCGACCAGTCCAGGGTGTACCCCGCCTCTCGCCCAAAGTCTGCTGGGATAGGCTCCAGCATCCCCGTGACCCTAATGAGGATAAGCGGTATAGAAAATGAATGAATGAATGAATGAATTTATTATAGGGTCAATCTGATTAATCAACCAATGACCAATTGACTGGCTGGACAATTAATCGAGTGAATGAATAATCTGTCACAAATTGCTGCAGATGTTAACACCTATTTTATCTGAACAAAATGCAGGTAATATGGTGTTTTCCTTAAAAATTAACTATAGCGCACAACTGATTAATTAACTGTCCAATTAATGGGCCGGACAATTTAATCGGTCAGTTATGACCATTAGAGAATCATCTCAAATTTTGCCCAGCATTTAAAGGCAGCTTGACTCCCATTCAGCTGTTATGCTGCTGGACAAGACAAAAAAAAAAAAAAAGAGAATCATCTGTGACGAATTGATGCCGAGGTTAACACTTTTTTTTCAAATTAAATGCAGGTAGTACACTGTTAGAATGCAAACAATTAATTGGCACCTCTAAATTGCCCCGCTTATCCTCATTAGGGTCACGGGTATGCTGGAGCCTATCGTAGCTGACTTTAGGCAGGTGGCGGGGTACACCCTGGACTGGTCGCCAGCCAATACAATCAAGAATAATTAGTACGTAGATATTATTACTTATCTTTCTGTTATAAAATGTAGGTAATGAAGTGAATGAATGCTAGGCCGATTTCATCGATATATTTTTGAGATTAATCGTAAATGTAAAATTGTAATTGGCCAAAATGTGTAAATCCCTAATATCATTGGCTTCAGTGCCCCAAAATCCATATTAGTCAGGCCCTAGTTTTAAGACATTGATCAGTTCCAAAAAACACTCTCGGTCTCTCTTTAGTTGCCATTGTTTCATTCGGCGAAGCAAGGTAACCAGCCAAAAACTTGTGACGGTGTCGGAGCAAAATCCAGCTACGCGCCATGCAGATAGAGGGCAGACATTTTGAGTTATTAGCTCAATGAAGACAAACGATCAGTCGCACACCCAAACACTCATTGATTGCTGGGTTTACACTTGCAGACACTCCATCGATCCGCCCAAATCCTCCAGTCCGACGGCGCTGTCCACAGCTAACTGGACCGGACAGGTGTCAGCATCTCGGTGACGTCTCCTCTGCGGAGACGCCACCCAGGGGCTCGGGGAGGACGTCGGCAAACTCCCCCGACTTGCGGGCCTGTCGCCAACGTTTACCGTCCTTCACCGCACGACTGCCGTACCGACTGGTGGTTGAGCGTGGCGTTTGCATACTGATTGGAAGCGCCGACTGCGAGAGCGGTGTCACATGCACCAACCCCCTCCAATGGGGGCACGTGCAGGGGTTCGGGGATCACCCAGAATGCTTTGCCCTGCTGCTCCTTTCACGACAATAAAGACAAGGGGGGGGGTTGAGAGAGGGCCCCTCGGTTGCCAAAAGATGGGTCGGGGTCTTTGCTTGCCAGCATCCTTCTTTCACTCGGGACCCCATCTCCCAAGGCAACTCTTTCTTGTGTGTGTTTGTGTTGTGAGGAACATGAAAGAGCTTTTCCAATTTCCTCTCCACGCCTAATCTGATTGGCCCTCACCGGCGCGGCAGAGGGTGAAAGGAGCGCCGGATTGGAGGATTTGCGGGACTCGGGGAGGAAAAGGGCCGGGCTTCTGGGCAGGATGGGGGAGATGGAGCAAGAATTTGAGCCCCTGTGGGACGTATTGGTAGGAGCGCACGGTTGTTTGCATGTATGTGGATGCGCTTTTTAGCGTCGGTGGAAGAAGCATTTTACGATTCACGTAGACAATAGCACCAGCCTTAAAAAAGTAGAAAAGTCCGAGAAAAGAAGGGGGTAAAGTTTCTCGTAAGGAATGGGAGTGAGTGGAATCATCTCACACACCTCGCGTCACATCCAGTATTTGGTAATAGGACAAAAACATACCAAGAGCACTTGCATGAACTTTAGAGTAGTCGGTGTACAGCAGGGCCTTTACACTGGCTGCCCCAACTTCACTTCAGAAACACTCGTATAGAGGATCTTTGACTTGCGTAGGTCCTTTACAGAGCAGAGTACACCTGGAATGCTACTGTATATAGATGATTTTTGACTTGCATTTTTTTGCAGAAGGTCCATGCAAGCAGCAGAGATCTCCTGTCACGTAGTGGATCTTGAGGGGCATTTTTGCAATAGATCCTCAAAAATAGCAGAGTAACCTGTAACCTGATGGATCTTTGACTGCCGTTTTTTTGCATATAGAGAATCTTTGAATAGTTTTTTGCAGTAGATTCTCAAAACCAGCAAAGACCGCCTGTTATATAGAGGCTTTGACTTGCGTTTTTTCCCCTGCAATACGTCCTTAATAACAGCAGATCGTTCATGTGGTATAGAGGATCTTTGAATAGTGTTTTTACAGCAGATCACTCTTGTCATATAGAGGATCGTTGTCTTTGGGATTTTCTTTTTAGTATGTCCTTAAAACTGGCAAGTCACTTTTGTGATATAGAGGATCTTTGAAGATCCTCAAAAACAGCAGAACACTCCTGTCATATAAAGGATTTTTTATCTGTGTTTTTTTTGTACTACATTAAAAAAAAAAAGCAGATCACTCCTGTTGTATAGAGGATCTCTGAAGAGTGTTTTTGCAATAGGTTTTAGAAAACAGCAGAACACTCCTGTCGTATGGAGGATCTTTGACTAGCATTTTTTGTAGTGCATCCTTTAAAGCAGTAGGTCACTCCTGTCATTTAGAGGATCTGTGAATTGCATTTTTTGTTGTTGTTGTTGTTGTATGTCCTTAAAAAACAGGCAAAGGCAGGCTACTCCTCTCATCTAGAGGATCTGTGAATTGTTTTTGCAGTAGGTTTTCAAAAACAGCAAAGCACTCCTGTCACATCTTTCATTCCAGTTTGTTGTTCTTTTTTGTACTTCCTTAAAAACAGCAGAGCTCTCTTGTCATATACAGGATCTTTGACCAGGTTGCGGGAATAGATGTGACAAGTTGAAGAGAGGCTGATAAATAAGAGACACGCTGACTAATGTGGCGGAAGAACTGCGTAAGGATTAAGGTCCTGTGATGGGGGAGCGGGGTGAGTAAATGAGGGAGACAAAGGACCTCACAGAATGAGGAGTGCTTGGTGGGCATCCTCAGAGGGCAAACACAGCACACTGCTTTGTGCTTGAAGAGGAAGCTGAGGGTCTTCATGGACGTGTGCATTAGCTGCTCTTTGGATTAGTGCATCCCACATGCCCGTCCCCACCTCCCCCAGTCCCTCTTCACCTTCTCAATCATCCAACATCGTCTCTTCGCCATCACTTACCTGTCCACTGCATCGCTCGCTCTCACGGCTCACATGTTTTATTTATCTCTTGTGCACAGCCACACAAAGAAAGTACCAGAAGAGAAACACACACACGCGTTGAACAAGAACACAAACAACACCGCGTCTCTCCCAGGCTTCCCAAAAATGGCTTTCTCGCCAACATCCCCCAGTGAACAACTCCCCATCAAAAACCTTTTTTCTCTATTTCCTACTTGAACATGATTTTCTTTTTCCAAGGAAGGATTGCCCAAAAACTATCCGCACACTCAAACGGAAAAATTACTGACCTCTTTTCTCTCTGCGGCGGAGGTGTCCAAAGTGCGGCCCGGGGGCCTGTCCAAAAATAAATTAAACTCGAAAACTAAAAATCCTACAACACAAATGGAAAAAAGGACCGTTATTTTACAAGAATAAGGACGGCATGTCCTTATTCCATGTCCTGAGCCACCACCCTATTGTGCTAGAGGAGTTTGCGTGTCCCAATGACCCTAGGAGCTAAGTTGTCGGGGACTGTCATGCCCCTGGCACCCATGACAAACCGGTCCTAGGGGAGGGACCAGACAGAGAGTGGCTCAAAAGACCCAGATGATGATGAAAAACATTGGACTTCGTTTTCCCTCGCCCGGACGCGGGTCACCGGGGTCCCCCTCTGGAGCCAGGCCCGGAGGTGGGGCATGATTGCTAGAGTCTGGTGGCCGGGCCTGCACCCATGTGGCCCGGTCGGGCACAGCCCGAAAAGGTAACGTGGGTCCCCCTCCCATGAGCTCACCACTCGTAGGAGGGGCCAAAGGGGTCGGGTGCAAAGTGAGCTGGTGGCCGGAGGCGGAGGCCGTGGCGGTCCGGTCCTCGGATACAGAAGCTAGGGATAAAGTCATAATATTAATTCAAGAAAAAATTGATTAAAGTAGCAAAATTTAAGTAAAAAAAACGCATAAAATGAGAAACAAAATAAGTTTGGAAAATGAAGTTTGAAAAAAGTTCTAATATTTCAATAATTAAGTGAAAAAAAATATTATGAGAATAAAGTCATGATATAAGGTCACATTATCGAGTCATAATGTTAAAAAAAGCAAAAACTGTATTTGTAGAGAAAAAGTTCCTAATAATACTTTGGGACCCTGAAATGACCAAGCAGAGAGGCAGGCTGTTGTTGTTTTTGCAGGGGGTGGTTTAAATGTAAAAGTGGCCTCTGCATCCTTTGCCTGGTGAAAGTTTGGACAAGCCCTGCTCTACGGGGTCCGGGTACTGCTAAAAACCCCCACAAAGTCTCGTGTTGACTTCCTGTAGCAGAAAAATCCTGCAGAGGACATTGAGTAGTCTTGGGGTCTGGTTTGGACGTGTTGGTGAGAATTACACAACGGTAAAGTTCCACTTCAATCTTGTTTTTTTAAATACTTGAATTTTGCAATGTTATTGTTATGTTACCCTAAAAATGCAATACAAAACTTTTTTCTTTTTCAACCACACAAAATTAAATTTCATTCTCATTCTAATTTGTTCTATTTGCATGTATTTTAAAAATGTATGTTTTATTTTTTTAGTGTATGATTACTGTGATACTTTTTTCAAAAGCATTTTTGAAAATATACAACTGAAATATTCCTTGTTAGTAACACAACATTACAACAGTTTTTGTCAATAAACACATTTTTGTAACTTCATTCTTGCAAGATTACTTAGCACGTTTGCACGCACAGAACTGTATGCCTGGAAGTTTTATGCAATTTAAAAAAATATATTTTCTTGATTAAAATGGAAAAGTGTACAACGTGTAGCATTGCTTGCAATTTTTCTTCCCCAAAACACTTTTTGCTAAAAACGACTTTTTTGTAAAATGTACAACTTTATTCCTTACATTTTTTTCCCCAAATGTTAAATTTTTTCCCACAGAGAAATGCTCAAAAATGTAGATTTGATTTTAATCTCGTATGATTACTCCGCCAGCCTAAAAAATGCTCAAAAATATACAACTTTTCTTCTTTCTTCTTTCTTCTTTACCTTATTTATTTACTCTTTCTTTATTTCTTTACTTTATTCTTGTAAGATTATCGTTTTTAAAAATCCATGTGTACCGATTTTTTTTCTGAAATACATTTGTATTTGTTATGATTGGTTTTTGTTTTTTCATTCATTCATTTTCTATACCGCTTATCCTCATTAGGGTCACGGGGATGCTGGAGCCTATACCAGCAGACTTTGGGCGAGAGGCGGGGTACACCCTGGACTGGTCGCCAGTCAATCGCAGGGCACATATAGACAAACAAAGACATACAACCATTCCCACTCACATTCATACCGATGGACAATTTAGAGTCGCCAGTTAACCTAACATGCATGTTTTTGGGAATGTGGGAGGAAACCCACACACGCACGGGGAGAACATGCAAACTCCACACAGAGATGCCCAACGGAGATTTGAACCCAGGTCTTCCAGATCTCCTGACTGTGTGGCCAATGTGCTAACCACTCAGCCACCGTGCGGCCCCGTTTTTGTTTTTTTTCCTTCAAAAATAGTCTTGTATGATGAAGATTTAAAAAAAAATCAAAATCTGCAATTATTGTCCCAAATGTATTTGATTTTTTTCTTTAAAAATGCTCAAAAATATACAACTTTTTCTTTTAAAAAAAAGTCTTTATTTTTGTAAGATTAATATTTTAAAAATTTAAACCTCCAATTTTTGTCCCAAATATGTTTGATTTTACAGTATTTTGGCACGAATACATTTTGGTTTTTTTTTCTTCAAAAACAATTTAAAAAAATACAAGTTTTTCTTCAAACATGACGTCATTCCTCTTTTCAAGTCTCGTCGAAACGTTTGCAAGGTTACGAGGTCCGCTTGGTCCTCGTCCTCTTCGCCCTCGTCACCGGTGTCTTTTTAACTATCCGTCCCGTTGTGTCGCTTGCAAATGGCTTGTCGCCTCCAATCTTGGAGCCAACGTAGGTCAGCTCTTTTTGACTTTGCCTGGTGAAAAAAAACAGGCCTGCAGACAAGAAGATTGTGAATATCTGAGAGGAAATATTCCAGCCGTCAATCCTTTGTATGTGTGTGTCCTTTTATTATCCCCCCCGGTCTCCTTTTGGCCTCGTCCCCTCCATTCACAGGATCTGGCATGGAGGCAAGAGGTGGAGCAACATGGCTGGTGCTGCAAGTATTTAGAGAAAGACGAGGGTAGCGCTTGCATCTAGCCGGAGTGTTAAGAGGCTCGTCAGTCGAGGGCTCGGCTTGGAAGTAGACAATAAGAACAGCCTGGTTCCCGTGAAGACGTTCTTATTTCCTGTCCTTAGGGGTTTGTTTGTGAGCAGACTGAAGTCTTATATGAACGTGTCGCCTGGTTTGTTGACTGTTTAACACACAAAAAGTTCATTTTTGTTCAATGTTGTGGAAATTGTTAGCACTTTGTTTTTTTCGGAGGGTACTTTTCCCACAGGAAATATTTGAAATCCAATTAATTAAAAATATTATTTTATTATTATATTTAATATATATATTAAAATATGAACAAAAAATGGGGATCAGATGCAGAGTGAGTTGGGTGGCAAAGTGGGGTGTCCGTTGTGATGAACTGGGCAAGGCAAAGCTTTCAATTTGCCGGTAGCTCTACTTTCCTTTCTTCCGCTTTGGGTGACCCGCTTTGAGGGCCATGATGGCGGGTACAAGAGGCCGAAATGACTTTTCTCCAATGGGTGGCCGGTCTCTCCTTTGGAGATGGGGTGAGAAGCACTCTCATCTGGCAGAAACTCAGAGTAAAAGGCCTGCTCCTCCGTAGTGAGAGAAGCCAGGGCATCTGGTCAGGATGCATCCTGGACGCCTCCTTGGGGACGTGTTCAGGGGCATGTCCAACTCGTTGGAGGCCTCGTGGAAGACCTAGGAAATGTTGGAGAGACTATATCTCTCAACTGGCCTGGGAACGCCCGGGATTCACTGGGGGGAGCTGGACGAAGGATCCAAGGAAAAGGAGGTCTGAGCTATTTGCTTAGGCTGCTGCCGCCATGAACCTACCTGGGATAAGCGTAAGAAGAATGGTGGATGGATTTTGTGTAACAATACAGTACAGGACAAACAGACTACTTTGTTCTGTGCAGCATTGTCCGAAAACTGGCCATCCATCCATTTTCTTCTGCTTATCCAGGTCCGCGTTGTGGGAGGCAGCAGTCTCAGTAGGGAAGTCCACAATTCCCCAGTCTCCGGCCAGTTTCTTCCAGTTCTACCAAAAGGATACCAATAGATTCCCAGGCCAGCTGTGAGACATAATCCCTCCAGCGTGCACCAGGACTGTGTTGGGGTCTCCTCACAGCTGGGCCTGCCCGGAACACCACACCAGGGAGGGGTCCAGGAGGCATCTGGACTAGATACCATCTCAACTGGCTGCTCCTGATGTGAAGGAGCAGAGGCTTTACTCAGATGACCGAGCTCGGGTGAGTCCAGCCACCCTGTGGAGGGAACTCCTTTCAGCAGCTCGTATCAGCGATCTCCTTCTTTCGCTCAGGATGCAAATCTCATAGCCATTGGTGAGGGTCGGAAGATAGATCGACCTCTTCACCATGCTGGTCCGGTCACACCCCAACCTTCCCTCACTTGTGAGCGAGACCCTGGAAAACTTGAACTTCTCCACCTGGGGCAATACCTCACCCCAACCCAAAGGGTGGAGCCCACCATTTTCCCACTGAGAACCATGGCCTCAGATTTGGAGGTGCTGAGTCTCATCCCAGAGCTGTCACACTCAGCGGTAAACACTGAAGGTCACAGCCTGATGAAGCCGTCGACAAAAACCAGGGGCGTACGAAAACCAAGGTTTGACTGCGCTGACTTTAAGCTACAAGAAATCCTGTTTTCATGCTCTGATATCAAACCTCAGACTGTTGTTATTGACAGTATCGAGCCGTTCTTTTGTCCATTTGACCCTATCCACATGCTACTCTGGTGAAGAAGGACGACCATGTTTGGATGCGTGGGTGGAGCTTAAAGGGATGCTTTCTTCACACTCAACCCAGCTATGGAGTAGTTCCCTCTGGTGGCCACACTAATGATTTGAAGCAATACATCAAAAATGTTTGCATATCGGTATTGGTATCGTAGATATCAAGCTGAGTCTCACTCGGTAAGAAATGCGGGTACCGTTCCTTCCAGGTCGAGTGTGTCTGTCCCCATCCGTGTCTGTCTGCCAGTCACTCTCGCGCACCATCACACAGATGCTAACAGTTAGCCACGCTTGTTTGTTCATGCACACAGGTACTCGCTGAGGCCGCGATGCATGTCAGCATCCACACACACACACCCACGGCATCGCGCACTAATAGATGATTGAGACGAGGAAGGCACACCTGCATGCACACAAAATAGCTCACAGATGCACAAAAAAGCACACGCACACACGAGCATGGCGGCCTGATCTGCGGACGGCGAGAATTTTGACATTGAACACGACAGAAAGGAAGCGGCCTATTAGCGTCCATAAAACCGACTAATAAGCTGCCAGGGTAAATAACGGCGAGGTTAATGAGCGCCGGCCGCTCGCTCGCCCGCTTGTCGGGACCGCGGCGGGAAAAAAAGACAGAAGCCCGAAGTTCAGGCAGATAAAAGTGTTCCGTCGTGATGGCGACTGCTGGAAAACAAGACTGCAGCCGAGTTTGGGTTTTTTTTGTTACTGCAGCAACCATAGCAATGATTTGCACTTCAAAGTGATAGTTTTTGGAGCAATACAATCAAGAAAATACTTTTCTATGGTGTGGACAGGAACTCCTCGCCACTTTGAGCTTAAATTTTTCAGCTTCACTCTATCACGGTTTTTCAGAAAGACACGAATAAATCATTTTGTGGTTGAGTTCCGCCTGTTGGTGCCCCAAACATGTGCCTAATTGAGCAAACCTTGGGCAATTTACCTAAGTTTAGCATTTTCAAGCATAAAAATGACAAAATGAAGTAAAATATGTGTCAGTAACGTTACTGTAATGTTGCGTCAGACACACAAGCTCCCCTAGTACAGAAACACATTTACAGCAACACACAAGTCTCACTTATGTTTTATTTTCTCTCATTATGTCTGCCTTATTGGGTATTAAGAGTGCTAAGATGACTATAGGGGTGTTATTTCATGACTAGAGGGCTCTAATAGGGTTAAAAACCTTATTTAGAAGGTTATAAACAGGTTTCCTATGTGCTTTTACTACCAAACTATTCAATTTAAAAATAAGGAATCCTACTTTGTGTAAAGTCTCCTATCTGGAATTAATTAACCACCATAAACGGGGGATTACTGTATGTATGCCAAAAGTAGGGTTACAGTTAACACTTAGACATTTTACATTAGACATTTATTTACCCGTCCTGAGGGTGCTAACATGGCGTTTTCTGTTATTTTGAACTCCAGCACAATCTTTCGCTCCTATAAAATGAGTTGAGTGGTAAGAGAAAGGCTTTATAATTGAATGGATCCAACATTGTGAAGATGATTTAGTGTAACATAGCAAGAGCTGCAGCCTTACTGCCACTGGGCTTGTGTTCTCTGAGACCAAGGTGTGTATTTTCACCAGACATCGGTGTAGCTGTTCTTGATTTGAGCTCTGGTAGTAACGGGTTTGGAGAGTGGATATGCATTGTGCCGGTGCTACCTCGGCTTGGTCTTGATTGCTCCTGATTGAGACCAAATTGCACCAAAAGGGGCGACGGCCGGCGTATGATTTCCTCCCGCCGCAGCCATTACCATGGAAAGGCTGTCGGAGAACGGGGAAAGCCAAATCAAAGACAAGTTTGCTAAACTTTTCCTGAAGGTCGTCCTAGAGCTTGGCGGGGACGGGCCCCCGGGGGCGGGAGTTGGGGAGCGAGGGCCGATCAAAGGGGCCGCTTTGTCGGCCAATCAAACGGCAGGAAGTGTGTCATCTTCAGTGGACGGAACAGAGGAGGAAAGGGAGCTTTGCTCTCCCGTACGGGGGCTACAGATGATCCTGACCTTTTGTTCTTTATGTTTCTGTCAGATTTGACCTCTAGTAATGTTAGTCATCATAATATGAATAACTAGACATGGAGAAATCCTCTGGGAATGCTTAAGCTGGCCTGAAATATACAGTATAGTGTATATGATAAAATTGGATCTTTGAAGAAAGCTGGAACTTTTGGAACAAGAAAAACACATGGCCACCATGTCCTGAATGATCTGACCATCACTCTTGGATGAAATGTGGCCTTTGTATGCCTTCTCAGTTCTGTGAGAAAAGGGCAACTAGAAAATGTTCACTTCATTTTTTGCCTTGAATTTGTTTCACAGAAAATGTGGACCGTGACCAGCGTGCAGGACTTTTCGTCATTTCACAGCCATGCAGCACACACACACACACATGCATAGGCCTGCACGTATGTGCATAACACTCATTGCTGGTTACAAGAACAAAACATAAGCATTCAGACTTCCGGTAGCATGTCCGAGTCACACATAGCACAGATCACCAAGCATCCATCAAGGCCGCCATTTTCTGTTATAAGGCTCCGGTTTGTTGGTTATAGAACCTTGATACTTAGTTTGATATTTTTTTTTTAATTTTCGGTAATTGTGATTGCAGCAGATAAATGTGTTTATTATTATTAATTATTATTAATCTTCTTCTTTTCCTTTGGGCTTATCCCTTCAGGGGTCGCCACAGCAAATCAATTGCCTCCATCTAACTCTGGCTTCTGTATCCTCTTCTCTTGCCAACTATCTTCATGTCCTCTTTCACTACATCCATAAACCTCCTCTTTGCTCTTCCTCCAGGCCTCCTGCCTGGCAATTCAAACCTCAGCATCCTTCTACCAATATATTCACTATCTCTCCTCTGGATATGTCCGAACCATCTCAGTCTGGCCTCTCTGACTTTATCTCCAAAACCTCTAACATGTGCTGTCCCTCTGATGTGCTCATTCCTGATCCTGTCCATCCTGGTCACACCCAAAGAGAACCTCAGCATCTTCATCTCTACTACCTCCAGCTCTGCCTCCTGTCTTTTCCTCAGCGGCACTGTCTCTAAACCAAACAACATCGCTGGTCTCACCACAGTTTTGTACACCTTTCCTTTCATTTTAGCTGAAACTCTTCTATCACACATCACACCCGACACTTTTCTCCACCCATTCCAGCCTGCCTGCACACGCTTCTTCACCTCTTTTCCACACTCTCCATTGCTCTGGACTGTTGACCCTAAGTACTTAAAATCCTCCACCTTCTTTATCTCTTCTCCCTGTAACCTCACTCTTCCACTTGGGTCCCTCTCATTTACACACATGTACTCCGTCTTGCTGCGGCTGACCTTCATTCCTCTCCTTTCCAGGGCAAACCTCCACCCCTCAAGCTTCTCCTCCACCTGTTCCCTGCTCTCACTACATATCACAATGTCATCTGCAAACATCATAGTCCATGGAGATTCCTGTCTAACCTCGTCCGTCAGCCTGTCCATCACCATAGCAAACAAGAAGGGGCTCAGAGCTGATCCCTGATGGAGTCCCACCTTCACTCGGAACTCCTCTGTCACACCTGCAGCACACCTCACTACTGTCTTACAGTCCTCGTACATGTCCTGCACCGCTCTAACATACTTCTCTGCCACTCCAGACTTCCTCATACAATACCACAGTTCCTCTCTGGGCACCCTGTCATAAGCTTTCTCCAGATCTACAAAAACACAATGCAGCTCCCTCTGACCTTCCCTGTACTTCTCCATCAACATCCTCAAAGCAAATACTGCATCTGTTGTACTCTTTTTTGGCATAAAACCGTACTGCTGCTCACAAATGCTCACGTTTGCCCTTAGTCTAGCTTCAACTACTCTTTCCCATAACTTCATTGTATGGCTCATCAGCTTTATTCCTCTGTAGTTGCCACAACTCTGCACATCTCCCTTGTTCTTAAAAATGGGCACCAGCACACTTCTCCTCCATTCCTCAGGCATCTTCTCATTATCTAAGATCTTGTTAAACAACCCGGTCAGGAACTCTACTGCCACCTCTCCTAGACACTTCCATACCTCCACAGGTATATCATCAGGACCGAGTGCCTTTCCATTCTTCATCCTCTTCAATGCCCTCCTCACTTCTTCCTTACTAATCTTTGCTACTTCCTGGTCCACAACAGTCACCTCTTCTACTCTTTGTTCTCTCTCATTTTCCTCATTCATCAACTCTTCAAAGTACTCTTTCCATCTTCCCATGACACTACTGGCACCTGTCAATACCCTTCCATCCTTATCCTTCATCACCCTAACCTGCTGCACGTCCTTCCCATCTCTGTCCCTCTGCCTTGCCAACCTGTATAGATCTTTCTCTCCCTCCTTGCTGTCCAACCTAGCATACAAGTCATCATAAGCCCCTTGTTTGGCCTTTGCCACCTTTACTTTCACCTTACGCTGCATCTCTCTGTACTCCTGTCTACTCTCTTCAGTCCTCTCAGTGTCCCACTTCTTCTTAGCTAACCTCTTACTCTGTATACACTCCTGCACCTCCTCATTCCACCACCAAGTCTCCTTATCTACTTTCCTTCCAGATGACACACCAAGTACTCTCCTACCTGTCTCCCTGATCACAGTAGCTGTAGTTGTCCAGTCATCTGGAAGGACTTCCTGGCCACCCATAGCCTTTTTCAACTCCTTCCTAAATGTCACGCAACACTCCTCCTTTTTCAGCTTCCACCATTTTGTCCTCTGCTCTGCCTTTACCCTCTTCATCCTTCTCACCACTAGAGTCAACCTACACACCACCATCCTATGCTGTCTGGCTACACTCTCACCTACCACTGCTTTGCAGTCACTGACCTCCTTCAGGTTACACCTTCTACACAAGATGTAGTCTACCTGTGTGCTCCTACCTCCACTCTTGTAGGTCACCCTATGTTCCTGTCTCTTCTGGAAGAAAGTATTCACTACAGCCATTTCCATCCTTTTTGCAAAGTCGACCACCATCTGTCCTTCAGCGTTCCTCTCCTGGATACCAAACTTGCCCATCACCTCCTCATCATCTCTGTTTCCTGCACCAACATGCCCATTGAAGTCCGCACCAATGACAACTCTCTCACTTCTGGGGATGTTCTGCATCACTTCATCCAGGTCTGACCAGAATTTCTCTTTCTCCTCCATCTTACATCCTACCTGTGGAGCATACCCACTAACCACATTGAACATCACACCTTCGATTTCTAGCTTCAGGCTCATCACTCTATCTGACACTCTTTTTACCTCCAGGACGTTGCTAGCAAACTCCTCCTTCAAAATCACCCCTACTCCATTTCTCTTCCTATCTACACCATGATAGAACAGCTTGAACCCTGCTCCTAAGCTTCTAGCCTTGCTACCGTTCCACCTGGTCTCCTGGACACACAATATGTCTACCTTCCTTCTCTGCATCATGTCAACTAATTCTCTACCTTTTCCTGTCATAGTTCCAACATTCAAAGTCCCAACTCTTAGTTCTAGACTCTTAGCATTCCTCTTCTCTCTCCTCCTACGGACACACCTTCCTCCTCTCCTTCTTCAGCCAACAGTAATCCAGTTTCCACCGGCACCCTGTCGGTGAACAGCACCGATAAATACAACCCTCTGTATTTATCCGGGCTTGGGACCGGCACAATAAGACACTGGCTTGTGCCCCAGTGCGGCTACATTATTATTAATTATTATTAATAATTATTATTAATTTAGTGTTATTCTGTTAATTGGTGGTTTTGTTATTTCCACAAACCCAGGCAAAAATGCTCTTAAATGTTTGGTTGTCCATTTATTTGTCATTTGCAATAATTTTTGCATCAGGTTTTGCATGTAAAACTATAATTCTTGACTGTGAAACATGCTTTGGGTTAACATTTTGGGTTTCTGGAACAAATTAATTTGATTTACATGATTTTCTATGGGAAAATTTACTTTGGGTAGAGTCCGTTTTGGATTGAGTCCTTTTGGAACAGATTCATGACGTTAACCAAGGCACCGCTGTATGTCAGGGGGAATAGTGGAATTTTGGAACCACCCGGAATTTGGTGTACGTTTGATAGCCACCATGTCCGGAATGATCTGAACATGGGATCGGTCTAGAAATGTGTGCTTAGTCAGCTTTCTCAAGTTATGTGAGAATGATGGCAAATTATTTTCAAAGGGAATTTTGTCATGGAAAACCAGAAGCGGAAAAGTCGGATGTCCCGAGTGAGCTGAACATTTTTTATGAACGGGTTGAGAAATGTGGAAGAAGCTAAGGGTCAAAAGCATTGACGCAATCTTCCCAGCGCATGTGCTCCACAGTGTAACACATTTGCTGTTTACATAAGGCCTTGCCCTGGGAAAGCTCTGTCAGAGAGAGCCGTGAAAGGAGATGGAGTGGGGGGTGGTTGGGGGTAGGTGGTGGTCCAATGGAAGTCTGATGGAGTCGCCTGGGGGTGCGCCGGTCACTCGGAATCAGAGATGAGGACGGACGAAGTGGCTGAGTGCGGGAAGGATGCGGAAAGGGAATGCAAGATGAAGGCAGAGATGGACTGGATTGGGATGGACGGGGGGGTGTTGAATTGGGGAGGG
>QODF01000348.1:225881-244952 GCA_024372805.1 Oostethus manadensis
AGGTTAGGACGGGGGGGGGGGGAGAAAATAGAAAAAAGATGGAAATAGCGAACACAGTAGGAGGAGGAAAATAATCCCACTTGGTTCTCTTTGGGGATCCTACTCTATATGAACACACTCTACGTGTAATCTATATCAACACACGCTACACTCTATTTATTTCACTTGATTAAGGGGACAGGGGTAGAGGATGATCCAAGGTCACTTAAGAATGTCCCCTTTTTCTTCTTATGTAACCTCTCTCCATGCCCTCTCTTTTTGTATCCAAACTGCGCACACACACACGCACGCACACACACACACACGCATACTAATGCGAGCGGGAGTGCATCGATTTAGCATGGTGTGCAAGATTCCCACCGCTGCCCCGAAATGCAGATTAACACACACATACACACACTAGACGTGTGCACAATGCCCTGAACAACACACTGCGCTCTCCAAGCTTTTTCTTAACGGGTGCAAGCGGGTTATTGTCATTATGCATAATCATTTTTACGCATATTCATAATTAGTTCCGCACGTTAAGTGCTTGTCACAGCGTTTTGCGAGGTGCCCGCGGTTTCTAGTTTTTTGTCTTGGTGTGGCACCACCTCTGACATCCCAGCTTCGTGCAGGGGACATTTTTGTGTCCTTCCGGGGGACATTAGGGCAAAATGTTGGGCTAATACGTCATTGACTGTGTGGCACCACAGTTGACATCCCAGCCTCAGAGTGGGGATGTTTGTCTTGACATTTTAGGCTGACGGGACATTGTGAGGACATTTGCCCTTATGGGGACATTTTGACTCCTCCACACCGGAAGTATGCCAGGATGAACTTGCGACTTGACTGGGTATGTGTGTTCTGAAGGCCACATTTGATCTCCGAGGTTTGTAGTGCAGGAGATATTTGTCTTTGTGGGACAGGTTTTGGTCGTCCCAGAAGCTGAGTGTTTTTGCTTTCTGTTCTTTTGTGGCCAACGCTGGACATCTCAGCTTTTTAATGCGGACATTGTGGTCACGTTTGTCTCTCTGGCAACGTTGTGGCTGGTCCACACAAGAAATATGTATATTAATATTATATTATTATATAGGATAAACTCACTATTAGACTCTTGAGGTTTACATTTGCGGCCTCACTTTTATAGCGAGGACAATCTGGGGCCGACATTTTGGGAGTGCCCACACAAAACAATGTGAGGAGGAGCTGAGTGGCTTTGTTTTCTGATGTTTAACTTTAGGACTTATGGGGACATTTGTGGGGACAGTTGTTCAGTAGGGACAATTTGACTGGTTCCCACAGGAAGTATGCGGGGATAACTGGGCGCCATTCGACTGTGTATGCGTGTTCTTGAGGTGACATTTGAGATCCCAGCTTTCTGGTGGGGACAGTTTTGTTCATGGAGACATTTTGGGTCGTGTATGCGTGTGTTTTGTCGTCCCATCCTTGTGTGGCCCCATGTCGGATGTCCAGTCTTTTCTTCACAGGACATTCACACAAGAAGTGTGCTGGCATAAGCTCACCATTAGACTGTATCTGTGGTTTGGGTGTCACATTCCAGCTTGTAGGACATTCATGAGGACATTTGGCTGCTCCACGCGAGGAGAGATTGTTTTCCTGCCATAAGACTTGTGTGTGCATATTTGGTCTTTGTCTTTTTGTGCGCTACAACCTTTGACATTCCCACTTCAAGCTGAGGACATTTGTCGTTATGGGGACATTTTGGTCTGTCCAAATAAGAAATAGGCCTGGACTATGTTATCCGCGGCGGACTATAATGTTAGACTGTTTGAGAGTGTGTTTGCATAATCATCACTGCACAGCTCGTCTGCGCTCCCAGCATGCCAGATGTTATCGCTGCCTGGCTTACACGGACCCTCTCGTCTCTGTGTGGGCTCCCGTCTGATTCGCTGTGTCCCGTGAAGCCTCAGCATGGAGGACCCTCGCAGATACTTGTGATGCTACTCCAGGTCCAAAAGTGGTGCACAGAGTACCACAGGGAATAAGCCACGCTTCACTCCCAAGAGTAAAGCATTTGAGTGTGGTGCAAAGTTTTAGGGTCCCCGACGTGACCCATTCATGCAAGAAAGAGACTGTAGACCGAGATACTGCTGCATCAGGCTAAGCATTGAGTAAATGTATGTATTTGATACACACCATTTTAAGCTTATAAAACTTATTTGTCTTATTTTATCTGTAAAAGTGTCCTACATCTGTGATATGGGGTTGTGTCCCTTTTTCAAGGAACCTAAAATATCAGACCACATGAAATAGCAAAATTGAATCTTGCAGGGTTTTTTTGTAACTGAATAACTGACACCCTGAATGAAAAACTACTTAAACCGTCTCAGATTGACTTTGCCTACTTGCAAATCGCCAGCTTAAACATTTATATTAAATACTTTGGAAGCAATTGGTGGGGCGGATTCAAACGCTTGGCGGGCCGGAAATGGCCCCCGGGCTGTGGTTTGTCCCCCCCTGGGCTAAGCATGCTTGTTGTCATTCCTCAAGTGGTAAAAAACAAATGAGCAGCCTTGAATAGGTAGTACTTGGTAGTAGTACCTGCCAGTGGCTGCTTTTGCCAATGGAAATCCCTCAAAGTGAGTAGATCTAAGAAGATAGCATCTTTATAGCAGTAGTGTACCTACAGGGGAGGAGCTAGACATGCTGGATGTCCCCCATAGTGTGCTCAATCTTCTATGCCGCCTTTTCCATCGCGAGTTCCATCACGCGCCAACCAATTCATCCTTCAGTCAATTCGTTGGTCTCTCATTCATTTTTAGGAAATCTTCCAGATCTCCTGACTGTGTGGCCAACATGCTAACCACTAGGCCACCGTGCGTCCTGCTATCGCCACCTTGAGGAACAAATAGTATGAGATGAGCAAAATGTATCCAACATTTCAGTAACGGATTCCAGCAATTTCTCTCGAGTAAAAGACAACATGAAAAGTGCCGCCTCCTCCGCCGGCTCACCACATCTTGAAGTAATCCAACTGCGCCCAAATCCTATTCGCTCATCTTTTTTTCCTTCTTTGCTTCCTTCTGCCTAAATTCACCCCCATTCCTCTCCAAATCCTCCCAGCATACATTCCCAAGTCTCAGCCAAAGATGTCTTTGCTTTGTACCGTTGAAGGGACCAAGATTTTTAGATATTTCACGGTATGCACGTCCGTGTCTTTCGTCGGGGCAGGAGTGCAGCAAACGGACTTTTGGGCTAATTGTTGTTTTCCTGCCTCCATCCAGCGTTTTTCTCTCATGGACGTCTTCCTGCCTCTCGTTGTCTAGCTCTCCATCTGCTGTCTCGCTCTCTCTCTGAGCATTAATCAGCATGTTCAAGCACCGTGACCAAAACAAGCCTACGGAGGCCCGTCGCTCTCACACACACACACGCACACACACACGCACACACACACACACAACACACACATGGTCCCTGGCTGCTACACACTGTTGCACAGCATCAACATCCCCCGGTCATGGTTATGTGATGGATGTCATTCTTCAGCCTAAACGTGAGACACACACTTTGAAAATGGGATTTTTGTGGTTGACTACGGCGTCAGTGGGCGTCCACCGCCGTGACTCCGCCCCGACCACTTCCCCCGCTACACACCACACCACCGGGTCCACCTTCGCACACCCTTCCGCACCTGCCGCCACACCCCCGTCACGTCCGCCTCCGCACGCCCCTCCACATCCACTGCTTTACCAGCCGCAGCGTCTGGTACTGCCCGCCGCCACTTTTTCCCTGCGACACGGCATGCCACGCCACCACTTCCACCTCCGCACGCCCTTCCACTGCCACGCCTCCTGCCCATCCGCCGCAACTCCTACTGCAGATACCCCTCCGCATCTACTGCTGCGCTAGCTGCAATGTCTCCCAGCGCCCGCCACCACTTTCCCTGCCACACAGCATGCCACGCCACCACTTCCACCTCCGCACGCCCTTCCACTGCCACGCCTCCTGCCCATCCGCCGCAACTCCTACTGCAGATACCCCTCCGCATCTACTGCTGCGCTAGCTGCAATGTCTCCCAGCGCCCACCACCACTTTCCCTGCCACACACCACGCCCCAGCATTCACTTCCGCATGCCCTTCCGCACCCGTTGCTCCACCAACCACAACACCTGGTACCCCCTGCCACCACTTCCCCTGCGAGGCGCCATGCCACCATTTCCACTTCCACCCCCGACCCCTTCCACCACCACACCTTCACCCCAACTGCTGCAACACCTAGAGGAGTGGAGGCCTCGGCACACACCCCTGGATCCACTGCTGCGCCAGCTGCAGTGTCCCCCACTGGCCGCCACCCTTTTCCCTGCCACACACCGGTGCTCATTACCAGGTTCTAGGGACCCGACCCATTAGAACGTCATTAAAACGTTACCTTTGCATGAAAGGGGACACTGTAGCTGTGTAGCACGTGAACAAGCTAGCGCTTGGTTTACATGAGCTAGGCTCAGTTAAAGCCAACGCAGGAATTTACAGTGGAGCCAACATCGCTCTGTGACCTTAACGGAGATTTGCGCTAATTCAGAGACGTGTGATCTTAGCGGGAAGCCGCGTCAACCCGTCACATGATACTTTCCTCACTGACGTTGCGATGACAGGTTTGGGTTTGAGCTCCGACTAAAACGGTTGAGCGGAGTGAGTCGTTTTTGATGGACTTCCTGTTCAAGCCTGTGCTCACCTGTGAGTCAGCACCCGAATGTCAGGATGACTTTAAATGGAGCTTTTTCATGTGAAAACATTTCATAATTCACACGCTGGAAAGACTGGAAATCATTCATGTCCAATATCCTCAGCCTTGGAAAGGAAAAGCAACTAGAAACGTTCATCAGAGACCCCATTTGTTGCTGTTTTTACTTCTTGTGTTTTTTATAGAATGCAACATTTAATGAGGAGTGCATTTGATGCATACAAATGTTTATGTAGTGCCTTTTGTTTGTCTTGGCATTTTATTGAGTCACTTGTATGGCCTGTCTGTATGTTAAAAAGCACAGTTCCATCCATTTTGCCCAGTGGTTTACTATGTTTACACGTGTATGATGGGAGCAAATGGTTGAGTGGAGAATGAGTGTAAGAAAATGTGATTTGATTTGAAATAAGGTATCAATGATACCTTATTCTATGCTATTAATTTGCTCCAGAGGGTTTGCCGTAAACCGAAATGCACTAAAACCGCGGGTTGAGTTTGACTGTTCTCACCATCCTTCGCCTCCGCTTGTCTGAGATTTTTCTTGGCCTGCCACTCCAGGCCTTAACCAAAACTGTGCTTGTGGTCTTTCATTATCTCAGTATCTTCCTCACAGTGGAAACTGAGGGCTGGAATTTCTGAGCTAGCTTTTTGTATCCTCCCCCCAAATCATGATGTTGAACAATCTTTGTTTTCAGGTCATTTGACAGTTGTTTTGAGGCTCCCATGTCTTCAGCGTTGATGCAAAGAGAACAACTTGCAATTGGCCACCTTAAATACCCCTTTTCATGATTGGCTTCACCTGTGTATGTAGGTCAAGGGTCAATGGGCTTACCAAACAAATTTTGTGTTCCAATAATTAGTAGGGTAAAGTATTCACATCAATAAAACAACATCGGTGCCCAAAATTGTACACCTGCCTTATTTTGTTTAAATAATTCTTGCACACTTTCTGTAAATCCTAAAAACTTCATTTCACTTCCCAAACATCACTGTGTTTGTCTGCTGTTTGATATCTTTCCCTGGAATTGCATATCCAAACAATTAATAAATTTATAAAGGAACGTCTTGAAAATGATCAGGGGTGCCCAAACCTTTTCATACCACTGTAGCAGGCTCACGCAATAAAAAATTGGGTATTCATCCATAATTCCCTTTTTGTAGATAATAGTTTTGCAATATACAGTAATAATTATAAAGCACTGTTTATTTATATTTATCGGTCACACCCAATAAGCAATGCACACATGGTGAGTCAGCAACACAGTAATCACGTTTTATAGAATATATTTATAGTTTTACATGCAGAAAAAAATGCTAAACAATTATAAATGGCTATTTTTTATCGTATCTGTTTGTAATTATTGGTCAGACTCGATTTCCATAGAGAATAATTTTAGTTTTACATGCAGAAAAGGAGTTTTTAATGTGCAATATTGTACAAAAACCCCAACAGTGAAGAAAAAGCGATTGCATAATAAATGTTTTGATGGTGACGGCTTGACCCTGAAAGAGAATCATTGAAATTCCTTGAAACAATGCCTGTTGTTTAAATCATATCAAATGGCCACTAGATGAGATCACTTATCAACATCAGCATGGCAGCGCGATGAAGATGGCGACGTGCTCTTGTTCTCCCTTTGTGGGGCTTCCTCCCCCTCCCCTCCCTTTGCTCCTTTTAGAAGGGAACACAGCTTTTCACCAGCGGTGGACAAACCTTGACCCTCCAGCTCGACTAGAAATAGGCCTCCACTCGGGCGGCAGAAGAAAGAAACACGCACACACACAGAGAGCCTGTAGCCTTTCCTTTCATTCCACACACAAACATGGTTTTCCACTTTTCCACATGCAGACCTCGGAAGTTATTTTTTCCCTATCTAGCGTGTCCCTGGACGTCGGTTCACAGGGGGACTATTCTGTGTCCATACTTCAGTGTTGTGTGTCTGTATGAACAAGCTTTGTGTTGTGCGTATGTGTGCAAAACGATCTGGGGCTGGGACACAGGGGGCAAGCCGCGGTTCGAAGAGCAGTAGAGCAGGATTTTTGTGGCAGTATTTCTTGGGAATACGTAATTGTGTACTGCTAATCGCAGTCGAGGTTTACCGTCCATTGAAAACGGCAACGTGAGTGAGTAGCTAGAGTGGTATAGAGTGAGGGTCTGGGTGTGCATGAGTGCTGCGGTCACTGGCGAGCTGTGGCTTGTTGAGTGAAGATACACTGTTGTGCGACCAGGTTTCCCAAGGTAGATGGTTGCCACACTCTGCATCACAAGGTCATGCTGCAATTCATGTTCCCCCAGCAGCACTTGTGCAGCCCCAGAATGTGGCGCTACCACCACCGTACTGTGTAGGCAAGACACGCTTTTCTTGCAGCTCACTTGTGTTGCCAGCCACATAAACAATTTTCAAGGCATAGTAAATCTACACTGAGTGCCTGCAGCAGAGAACAACAATATCCCAACGGTAAATCATAATTATGAAAAGAAAAAAATTATGAAATAAAAAGTCCCATTTATGAAATAAGAAAGCTATAATTATGAGATTAAAAATTGAAATTACAAGGTTAAAAGTCATAATTATAAGAGAGCAAAGAAACTCAAACTTATCATATAAAAAATCAAAATTACGAGATACAAAGTCAAAATTGCGAGATAAAATGTTCTGATTATGAAATAAAAGGTCAAAATTATGAGGTAACATTTTATAAAGACGACATTTAAGGCCATAATTATAAAATAGAAAGTAACAAATTATCAGATAAAAAGTCAGAAGTATGACAGAAAAATCATAATTATGAGATAAATGGAAATGATGAGATAAAAAGTCATAATTACATAATAAAAAGAAATTTATAAATACAATTTTATGAGATAAAATGTCAAAATTATGGTATAAAAAGTCACAATAATTAAAGAAAAAGTTGAAATTGTGAAATAAAAAGTAATAATTATGGGATACAAGTTCAAATTATGAGATAAAATGTCAGAATTATGAGATAAAATGTCAAAATTTTGACATAGCAAAGTCATAATTATGAGATAAATTGAAATTATGAGATAAAAAGTAATAATTAGGAGATTAAGTAAAAAGTAAAAATTATGAGATGAAAACTTAAAACAGTTTAATTAGAAGTCATAACTATGAGACTAAAAGTTAAAATGATGAGATTAAAAGTCATAATGAAACAGAAAAGTCAAAATTATGTCAGAAAACGTTGAAATTATGAGATAAAAATAACATGATAAAAAATTCCCATTATGTGATAAAAAAACTAAAATTCTAGCACCGTGTGACGAAGACTGCAGTGAAGAAGGCGTTTGTATCTCAGTTTTGACTTTTTATTCTGAAATGTTGATTCTTTTTGTTGAGTCTTTTTGTCTCATAATTTTGAGTTTCCTATCTCATGATGATGATTGTATCTCATAATTTCAACTTTTTATCTCCTAATAGCCGTTGGGACTTTTTTTTCCTTTTACTCACGGAAAGAGGCTTCCAAGCATTCGTGGGATTCCGTGCACGATAAATATCTTTTCACAACATTTACTGGCCGAGAAAGTGACCCAAATGATGGTGGACAGAGTGATGTACACGTAAAGTTCAAGATCTTCTCATCTCAGCAACTTTTCCCCCCAGTAAATGGAAAACCACCTCCTTGAATCCAATGAATTGGAAAAGGTGCGGCGCCTTGATTTGGAAGCCGGGCTCAGTAACTGTGGTCTGTGCTGAGGCTAATGGCATTCCGCTCGGAGCCAGGAGAGCCTGAGGAGCGGCGTTGAGAGTTGTTTGCCTAAAAATCCCTCGGCGGGGGCGCCACGCTGCAAAGTTTGCGGGCTGGGTGCGGAGACTAAACGGGGGCACGAGAATAAAAAGGAAAAAAATCAAGATGCTGGCGTGTAATAGATTAGTGGGCATCATGGTGCGCGACTGCCTGAATTATTCACTCCAGCCTAACTGTTGCTTGGGGTTTCATTCATTTTTAATGGTGTCTTTTGATGTTGATTAATTAAGCACTGCTTGCTCGGCTGTTTCGC
The DNA here is from genome assembly GCA_024372805.1 of Oostethus manadensis. Classification (NCBI taxonomy): domain Eukaryota; kingdom Metazoa; phylum Chordata; class Actinopteri; order Syngnathiformes; family Syngnathidae; genus Oostethus; species Oostethus manadensis. The sequence goes on from QODF01000348.1 coordinate 234,593, forward strand.
TTACACACACACGCACACACACTTCCTCGCCGCTATCTCTCTAAAGCCTAAAGCCTTTGCTGAATCCTCACACTCTGGTGCACATACACACGAGCATGCAAACAAGGCAACACTTACTGTCTCACACACACACTAACAAGGAGCTCATCCTCGCAAAAATGTCCCCATAAAGCAAAAGTATCCCCACAATAAGCGTGGGATATAAAGATACATGCCATCAGAAAAACACACACACACACTCGTGCTTTCCAAGAGCGGGTATGGACGTCATCCTAGTATTTTTGCCCAAACGTGAGAACTGCTACCCACAATAAAGTTGGGGTGCCCAAAATGGTGTCACACAATATAGACAAGAATACACACACCCCTTTTAATTTGAAAAGGGCTGATCCAAACATTTTTCTTGTGTGAAGCATCCAAGATGCACCATAACCTAAAAATGTCCACAAAGAAAACCACACAAAAACAGTCTAATAGGGTAAACACAGCTCACTCTAAGCAGAATGTCCCCACAAAGTACAGTAGAACCTTCCCCATGTAGCAAAAGATGTTCCCTGAATCAGGGTGTGGTGTCAAGGTTGGTTCCACACAAAGATAGAAAGACAAGAACACTCACACACGAGCTAACATTGCGTAAAGAGTTCATCCTCACATTCAACCCAAAATGTCCCCACAAGGAGCTTCTTTTAGCCATAATGTCCCCAAAAAGGAGAAAAGGTCCCCACAATCAGGGTGGGGTGTCAAGGTTGGTTCCACACCACCGTAGAAAAACCAGCACTGACAAACACCCTAAAGCCAAACCAGAAAGGAATTGTTCCGGTGCTCGGGTCTTAAAAGTCTTATTTTAAGGCGTTTTGGGAAGATGATGATGTGGGGGTGGGGGTGCCTTTGAGCAAACACACGGTGGATTAGTGGAGGTGTGTGTGTGTGTGTGAGGATGCAGAAAGTATAGTTGCAGGCGCCACTGTACGATGCAGCTGGAGGGATGGATGTTAATTGTGTGTGTGAGCTGTGTGCACGTCTCTTTCATGTGTTTTCGTCCAATAAAGAGACAAGAGCGACTTCCACGCCGTCCAATCAGCACGCGGGGGTTTATAAATAACCGGGCGCGTCCCAAATGGAAGCTAATAGCCGTGAGAGGCTGTGATGACAGCAAAGTGGAACTTTTGAAGAGCTGGCTTTAGTGCTGGTGAAAAATTCAGAAGCCATTGTTCTGTTCGGTTCACGGGCGACTGCGTGCACGCGCTCACTTTTACGCTGTTCTTGATCATGTTTGTGTGTGACAGCGAGGGGGCGGAGTCTATAAATACCTGGCCCAAAAGCTCCCATTGATGTTAGCATGACGCTGTGAGACCTCCTGCTTTGTCAAGGCTTTAATAACAAATGGAGAAAGTGTAGAAGTGCACTCAGAGAGCTGCGGTGGCCCATTTCATACAGCAGAAGCAGCAAGTGTGTATTTTTGGGAGGAGGGGTACAGAAAGGTTGTTATTTCTAAAGAGCTTCTGTGACAGCGCTTTTTGGGTTTTTTTCTTGGGGTTCCGCTGACGACCAGGAAATCACACAGAAAGTAGGAGAGCCCTACTCTCCAAAGTTTATTTAACAGCCCACACTCTCTCCAAGCAATTTTTGCAGTCCAACAAGCGGTACCAGCGATACTTCTAAGGTGGGTTCTGTGTGAAAGGCGAAAGTGACATGGGCTCCTTTTACACAGACATTTTCTTCCTCTGTCACTGATCTGTGGGAACCACACCAACACAGCATCAGGGGGATGAAATGTACCGGCAGTTATTCTACTTTTAAGCCTGTTCCATTTTCTTCCGCCTATCCGGGTCGTAGGGGCAGCAGTCTCAGTAGGGAAGTCCAAACTTTCCTGGTCTCCACTGGGAGGACACCAAGGCGTTTCCAGGCCAACTGTGAGACATAATCCCTCCAGCATGTCCTAGGTCTTCCCCGGGGTCTTCTCTCGGCTGGGCATGCCCGGAACACCTCACCAAAGAGACAACCGGGAGGCACTCCCGGATAGCCGAGCTCCTCATCCTATCTCTACAGGTGAGTCCAGCCACCCTACGGAGGAAACGTATTTCCGACGCTTGTATTTGCGATCTCCCTCTTTCGGTCATGACCCATAACTCATGACCACAGGTGAGGGTGGAACGTAGATGGATCGGTAAACAGAGAGCTTTGCCTTCCGGCTCAGCTCTCTCGTCACCACGACGGTCCGGTACAGCGACCGCATTACTGCAGATGCTGCACCGATCCGTCTGTCGATCTCACGCTCCAACCTTCCCTCACTCGTGAACAAGAACCCGAGATACTTGAACGCCTCCACCTGAGGCAAGAGCTCACTCCCGACCCGGAGGGTACCGTCCACCCGTTTCCGACTGAGAACCATGGGCTCGGATTTGGAGGTGCTGAGTCTCATCCCAGAAGCTTCACACTCAGCTGCAAACCGCTCCAGTAAACGCTGAAGGTCACAGCCTGAGGAAGCCATCGGGACCAGATCCTAAGGCCACCAAACTGGACTCTGTCGAAGCCTTGACTGCGCCTAGAAATTCTGTCCATGAAAGTTATGAACAGAATATTTTAAGCCTGTGTGAAAGGGAATTGGAGCAAGCGTTGATACATCACACAAGACGCTGGCACTGATGCCGTCACGCTGTATCTGATTGTGGTATTAATGTCTGGTTTAGCTGGGTTCTGTGTGAAAAGCGAAAGGCCCTTTGACAATTTTGGCAAGTACTGTTTTATGTGAACGGCAACTAAGGCATCTAAATGTTGATTGCGTGCCATCGATGCTGTGCAAAACATCACGCAGTTGCGGCAATGTACAATATACCCAGCAGTTTTCTGGCTTTTGATGTATTAACAGAGCTACAACAGTGTTGGGGATGGCCTCCTTCAATGGGCTCTGTGTGAAAGGACAATTTGAACATATTGTATGTCTAAGGTAGAATCAGATATGTAACAGAGTTGGGACAAGATCTGTGTGAAAGGGAATAGTGGTGTAAAATATAACAATTGCAGTGATTATCTGTCTGCTATGTGACAGCTGTCGCAGTGTACGACAATATCCTTCTTCTCTGGGTTCTGTGTGAAAGGAAAAAGGTAGCGTAAGAGTTGGGACACCGTCTGTGTGAAAGGGAAGAGTGTCAAATTGGTTGCATTAATTATCCGGTTGCCGTATTGTGAGTTGCTAGGTGACAAAATAGCCCCCTTCACCAGCTTCTGAGTGAAAGGATAGATGTAGCGTTGATTCACTCCTGGAATGAGGTGAGCAAATGTTTCCGACTTCTGGGGTACCAACAAAGCTGTGACAACATTTGTGTGAAAGGGAATAGTGTCAAATATATCAGTTGCCAGTTGCCGGCTTTATGACCGTCACTTTTCAAACCAGAATGGAAGGACGAAGTTTACTCGGCAGTGTTCGGGCTTCTGCAGCAGTTTCGCTGGTGAGACGGGGGCGGGACGGCACCTGTGTGAAAGGGAGTAGCATAAAAGATGAGACAGAGATGTCCAACTTAACAGCACCTGTCACACCACATGTTTAGATATCCGTCTGTGTGAAAGCTCACACGTTATAGCAGTATTCTGCTAGCCATCCTTCATTTGCCTATCTCTGTGTATGGATCTGTGTGAAAGGCTTAGGTGAATAAATATTATACGCCTCCAATGCGTGTGCGTGAAAGGCTTCTAAAGATACGCTTCTCGCAACTTCAAGCGCGACTCTCCTAATCTTGTTTCCATTAAACGCGCGGTGACAAAAACTTTGGCTGTCTTCTCGGCTTTTATCTGCCGATCACCCGAGGCTTGTTGACGGGAGACTCGCCGAGTCTTCCCGTCGGTTTGGAGCAGAGGCGGCAGGGAAAGTGAGGGGGTGACCTTCATGGCGTTCAACATCGAGGTCAACATATGTGTGCTTTTCTTTCCATCTGGAGGTCATGTGACACACGTCATGGGATCGTCTTAATGTTTGTGTCTTATAGAGGATCTTTGACGAGTGTTTTTCTGCTCTGGCTCCCAAAAAAAAAAAAACACTTTTGTGTTATTGAGGATCTGTGTCCCGTGTTTTCACAAGTAAGTTCTTAAAAGCAGCAGACAGGGGATCAGGCCTTCAGGGGATCTTTGACCAGTGTTTTTTGTTGTAGGTCCTTAAAAACAGCAGCGCTATCCTGGCATATAAAGGATCTTTGACTCGTGTTTTGCATTTGGTTCTTCAAAGGAATTTAGTAGATCTTTACTACTGTTTACTACTATCTTACAGAGGATCTTTGATTTGTGCTTTGCAGTTAGTACATAAAATCGACACTGCATTCGTGTCAAATAGAAGATTTCTGACTAGAGTTTTTGAAGTTGTTACTTAAAAAGAACAGAGATCTTTTGTCATCTAGGGTAAAGTATCTTTGACTTGTGTTTTTGTAGTATGTTCCTTAAAAATACTAGAGCATTCCTGTTGTTTCAGAGGATCTTTGAATCGCGTTTTGCAGTTGATACTTAAACATGGCACAGGGCTCCTGTCATGTAGTGTAAAAACAGCAGAGCCTTCTTGTCAAATACAAGATCTTTGACTAGGAATTTTGAAGTTGGTATTTAAAAAGTCCAAGTGTTCATGTCAATTTAAAGATCTTTGACTAGTGTTTTTGTAGTACAGTATGTCCTTAAAAACAGCAGACCATTTGTGGCATATAAACACCAGAGCATTCCTGTTGTATAGAGGATCTTTGACTAGTGTTTTGAAGTTAATACTTGGAAATGACACAGCACTCCTGTCATATAGAGGATCTTTGATAAGGGTTTTTTTTGTGGCAGTTCCTTAAAAATACCAGCGCTTTCTTGGCATATAGAGGATCTTTGACTTGTGTTTTGCTGTTGGTACTTAAAAACAGCACAGTGCTCCTGTCATATAGAGAATCTTTGACTCATGTTTTTCTAGTAGGTCCTTAAAAAACGAGTGCTTGTGTCATAAAGAGGATTTTTTTTACTACATTTTTTGCAGTTGCCATGTAAAGAAAGCAGAGAGCGTCTGTCATTTAGAGGATCTTTGATTCGATTTTTTGCAGTTGCCACTTCAAGAAAGCAGAGAGCATCTGTCATATAGAGGATCTTTGACTAGATGTTTTGCAGTTGCCACTTAAAAGCTGAGAACATCTGACATATAAAGAATCTTTGACTAGATTTAAAAAGTTCTGAAGACTCTTTAAGAATGTTGCAGAATGTGGCCCTGCATGGCCTCGGTGGAAACATGGCGTATCTGCAGGGTGCCGACGTGCGCTTCCACCGCTTGGAAAGCCGCCATCAGTTGCCTCCATCTTGTCAGTAACGATCTGCTCCCGCCAAAGTTTGTCTACGATGAAGACTTTCACAGACGCATCACTCACTGTCTGTGTTGACCTGCTCGGGGGTCTTTTGGCCTTTTGACCACCATCCTCCCTGGCCCCCCCACAAGCCACCCTTTGTGACAGGAACTTGTTGAAGGTTTTTTTTCCCCACAGACAAGGAAATAAATGACGATATTAAGAGCTAGAAAAGCACCCAGCAGGCCGAGACCTCCACCAAGGCCACGTTGACATAGGACTGGCGTGTCCAAAGTACGATCCGGGGGCCATTAGTGGCCCGTAGATGATTTTGTGACTAAATATGGGAAAAAAAAGACATGTCCAAAGTGTGGCCTGGCGGCCATTTGCAACCGTTTTTTTATTGTCTCACGGTCTTCTTTTCCTTTGGGCTTATCCCTTCAGGGGTCGCCACAGCCAATCAATTGCCTCCATCTAACCCTGTCTTCTCTTGCGCCAACTACCTTCATTTCCTCTTTCACTACATCCATAAACCTCCTCTTTGTCTTCCTCTAGGCCTCCTGCCTGGCAATTCAAAACTCAGCATCCTTCTACCAACATATTCACTATCTCTCCTCTGGACATGTCCCAACCATCTCAGTCTGGCCTCTCGGACTTTATCTCCAAAACCTCTAACATGTGCTGTCCCTCTGATGTGCTCATTCCTGATCCTGTCCATCCTGGTCACACCCAAAGAGAACCTCAGCATCTTCATCTCTGCTACCTCCAGCTCTGCCTCCTGTCTTTTCCTCAGCGGCACTGTCTCTAAACCAAACAACATCGCTGGTCTCACCACAGTTTTGTACACCTTTCCTTTCATTTTAGCTGAAACTCTTCTATCACACATCACACCCGACACTTTTCTCCACCCATTCCAGCCTGCCTGCACACGCTTCTTCACCTCTTTTCCACACTCTCCATTGCTCTGGACTGTTGACCCTAAGTACTTAAAATCCTCCACCTTCTTTATCTCTTCTCCCTGTAACCTCACTCTTCCACTTGGGTCCCTCTCATTTACACACATGTACTCCGTCTTGCTGCGGCTGACCTTCATTCCTCTCCTTTCCAGGGCAAACCTCCACCCCTCAAGCTTCTCCTCCACCTGTTCCCTGCTCTCACTACATATCACAATGTCATCTGCAAACATCATAGTCCATGGAGATTCCTGTCTAACCTCGTCCGTCAGCCTGTCCATCACCATAGCAAACAAGAAGGGGCTCAGAGCTGATCCCTGATGGAGTCCCACCTTCACTCGGAACTCCTCTGTCACACCTGCAGCACACCTCACTACTGTCTTACAGTCCTCGTACATGTCCTGCACCGCTCTAACATACTTCTCTGCCACTCCAGACTTCCTCATACAATACCACAGTTCCTCTCTGGGCACCCTGTCATAAGCTTTCTCCAGATCTACAAAAACACAATGCAGCTCCCTCTGACCTTCCCTGTACTTCTCCATCAACATCCTCAAAGCAAATACTGCATCTGTTGTACTCTTTTTTGGCATAAAACCGTACTGCTGCTCACAAATGCTCACGTTTGCCCTTAGTCTAGCTTCAACTACTCTTTCCCATAACTTCATTGTATGGCTCATCAGCTTTATTCCTCTGTAGTTGCCACAACTCTGCACATCTCCCTTGTTCTTAAAAATGGGCACCAGCACACTTCTCCTCCATTCCTTAGGCATCTTCTCATTATCTAAGATCTTGTTAAACAACCCGGTCAGGAACTCTATTGCCACCTCTCCTAGACACTTCCATACCTCCACAGGTATATCATCAGGACCGAGTGCCTTTCCATTCTTCATCCTCTTCAATGCCCTCCTCACTTCTTCCTTACTAATCTTTGCTACTTCCTGGTCCACAACAGTCACCTCTTCTACTCTTTGTTCTCTCTCATTTTCCTCATTCATCAACTCTTCAAAGTACTCTTTCCATCTTCCCATGACACTACTGGCACCTGTCAATACCCTTCCATCCCTATCCTTCATCACCCTAACCTGCTGCACGTCCTTCCCATCTCTGTCCCTCTGCCTTGCCAACCTGTATAGATCTTTCTCTCCCTCCTTGCTGTCCAACCTAGCATACAAGTCATCATAAGCCCCTTGTTTGGCCTTTGCCACCTTTACTTTCACCTTACGCTGCATCTCTCTGTACTCCTGTCTACTCTCTTCAGTCCTCTCAGTGTCCCACTTCTTCTTAGCTAACCTCTTACTCTGTATACACTCCTGCACCTCCTCATTCCACCACCAAGTCTCCTTATCTACTTTCCTTCCAGATGACACACCAAGTACTCTCCTACCTGTCTCCCTGATCACAGTAGCTGTAGTTGTCCAGTCATCTGGAAGGACTTCCTGGCCACCCATAGCCTTTTTCAACTCCTTCCTAAAAGTCACGCAACACTCCTCCTTTTTCAGCTTCCACCATTTTGTCCTCTGCTCTGCCTTTACCCTCTTCATCCTTCTCACCACTAGAGTCAACCTACACACCACCATCCTATGCTGTCTGGCTACACTCTCACCTACCACTGCTTTGCAGTCACTGACCTCCTTCAGGTTACACCTTCTACACAAGATGTAGTCTACCTGTGTGCTCCTACCTCCACTCTTGTAGGTCACCCTATGTTCCTGTCTCTTCTGGAAGAAAGTATTCACTACAGCCATTTCCATCCTTTTTGCAAAGTCGACCACCATCTGTCCTTCAGCGTTCCTCTCCTGGATACCAAACTTGCCCATCACCTCCTCATCATCTCTGTTTCCTGCACCAACATGCCCATTGAAGTCCGCACCAATGACAACTCTCTCACTTCTAGGGATGTTCTGCATCACTTCATCCAGGTCTGACCAGAATTTATCTTTCTCCTCCATCTTACATCCTACCTGTGGAGCATACCCACTAACCACATTGAACATCACACCTTCGATTTCTAGCTTCAGGCTCATCACTCTATCTGACACTCTTTTTACCTCCAGGACGTTGCTAGCAAACTCCTCCTTCAAAATCACCCCTACTCCATTTCTCTTCCTATCTACACCATGATAGAACAGCTTGAACCCTGCTCCTAAGCTTCTAGCCTTGCTACCGTTCCACCTGGTCTCCTGGACACACAATATGTCTACCTTCCTTCTCTGCATCATGTCAACTAATTCTCTACCTTTTCCTGTCATAGTTCCAACATTCAAAGTCCCAACTCTTAGTTCTACACTCTTAGCATTCCTCTTCTCGCTCCTCCTACGGACACACCTTCCTCCTCTCCTTCTTCTTCCTTTTTATTGGCTCACAGTACACTCTAAAAATGTCAATTAACAAAAAAAAACCCTGCAAAAATTTCAATATCAGAATCAGAATCAGAATCAGAATCAGAAAAACTTTATTGCCATTGTAAGTGAACAATTCACAAACTAGGAACTTTCTTTGGCGACTCAGTGCAGTATCTGCATATCTGCAGTAATTTTACAGAGAGAAAGTCAAAATGTCACAAAATATTGTTTTTTTGTAATTTTACAAAAAAATCACTTTATTATATTATCAGCATAAAATGTAAATATTAAAGAACAATTGAATTTTTGAAATAGTCGTAATATTAGGAAAAACCTAGTCCAGGGTGTACCCCGCCTCTTGCCCGTAGTCAGCTGGGATAGGCTCCAGCGTACCCCCTAGAAAAATTACTAGAAGAAAAGTGGAGTGAAAAGAAAACAGCAGCAGAAATGGAAAAAGCGGCTGTAATTTTACGAGAATAAAGTCAAAATATTAAGAGACAAAAATTGAATGGTTATTGTTCAATTTATTAATTATTTGAATGAGAAATTTTACAATTACAATTACAATTTACAATTACAGTTACATTGCAATTTTTCGACAGTAACCTCGAAATATCATGAGGAAAAAGTGAATTGAAATAGTTTTCTTTTATATTTCAATATTTTATATTTCCCCTTTTTAAAAATGTAATTTAACAAAAAAAACTTGGAACAAAATTGAAAAATCAGTCATTCAGCTGAGCTCTTTTTGGAAATTTTGCTTGCAGAAAAAGCTATAGTGTTGCAGAAAAGTCAAAAATGTTATGGGAGTAAAGTCATATTTAATCATAATTAATCATTATGAAGTCATAATTACAAGAAAAACAGAGTTGAAATGGACAGATCACTTTTTGAAAATAAAACTTTCATTTAAGAGAATAAAGTCAAAACATTAAGAGAAAAAAGTTGTATTCTAAGATCTTGATTTTACAAGAATATTTTCTAACATGAGGCAAAATAATTTTAGGTGGATAGAGTTGAAAGAAAAACTCTTTATTTTTTAAATATTATGGGAAACAAACATTTAATTAATATTTGCCATTTTGGGGAAATGAGGTTGGGGAATAAGTTATAATATTATGGCAATAAAGTTCTAATTTTCGGAAAAGCAAAGGACTTTGCTCTTTTCCCGCCTCTTTGCCGTGCGCACATTTGGCTGCTGGCACGTTTGACGTAGACGTGCGCTAATGAGCAAGGCAACGAGGGAAAGAGAACTAAAAATCCTGAAAGGAGCTGAGGGTGATTTTGTGAAGGAGTTCAGGGATTTTACAGGCAGAAGTTAAGACAGCAGAGGTGATGAGGAGGAAGAGGAGGAGGACAGGAAGCAGCGAAGGTGTCAAAGGATGCTGAGATGTTGCGAGTAATCCTAACACACGTCGAGAGAAATAAAAACAGGAGCAGCGTTTGCATTTTAGCCAAAATCTCTGCAGATTGAGCGTTGCCACGCTGGCGCCGGCAACGTGCACGGTGGCAGGAAGCCGACCCAAACCTGCTCATTACTGTCAGAACCAAAACTTTCTGGCAGAAATATTCAGAGCGCCCTGCCCGCCTGCAGGTACAGCACAAAAAATGTCCAACTTTCCCAAACTTGTGCTGTCAGCCGGAAAATATACATGAGATGTACCCCCCCCCCCCCCCCCCTCCCAAAAAAAAACACTCATCTATGCGAGCGTTTGCAAAAGTTTGGCTGAAAAAGTCCAACTTCCTGTGCTGACTTTTCTTTCCTCACTTT